>NW_019292604.1:28832-53126 GCF_000500325.1 Leptinotarsa decemlineata | reverse complement strand
CTTTTTTAATCCTTTTCTGCCAGTCTTCTTCGGTAATATTAGATACTTCTTCAACTAGCTCTATTACCTTCTTATCAAATTTTGGAAAAATATTTTTACGCCTGATAGCATCTCACAGCATCTGTATCTTTCATACCTGAGAGTACTCTCCAGATAGAATGAAGGGGTTCAGGTATTTGTAGTGAACTATTTTGCGTCGTTATTTGTTTTACCTAAAAATGGGGTGTTCCATCGCGAGTGGCGGACAGTGTATATCACTTTGGCCAACCCCATTCAGGTGGTGGGTGCATTTTCTGCATTTCCATCAGTCCTGAGAGTTTCATCGTACTACCTCGAATATTACGGAAGATACGGGGGTGCTTCCATGAGAAGGGAGACACACTGTATATCATATATCATTATATATTCATCTATGAATATTTAATGTATTTATTTTAATGATCCCATCGAACATCTCTCACTAGAGCAATATAATTAGGGTTATCTCGGAATTGCGTTTTCTTCCGACTAGCTATCGCAGCTAATTCAATCGGTTCTGATTGGTTCCATGGCCCTAATAGTCGGTTTTGAATTACCCAACAGATTCCTATCGTTGCTTCGCCTCCAGATAATTACCATTTCTATCTAATTAATATAATATCTAATTAACATACATCAGGACTCATTTTCTAGCGAATCACCTTCTATCAATTTGTCCTTGAGAATATAGGAGCGCAAAAAGTTATCAAGTTATAATATCTTTGGTACAAAAACAATCTTGAAATCATATTTGAGCCTAGGAAAAATTGACATACACAAATAACGAATTTTGGCACAAGGATGCTATTTATTTGGAACATTATGGGGTTTGCAAGAAAAACACAACAAATATTTCACAAACCTTTGCTCTATTGGTATAGTGGCAACAATGATACAACCATCAATGCAAGTTGAGTGAACTAAGGTGACTTGGAATCTCTCCATTTTTTATTTTTATTTTCTTTTTTCTTTTCTTTATTTTTATTCATTCAATTTTTCTATTTTTACATTTATTTTATTTCACTATTATTTCATTTCAGGTTTATTTTGGTTAATATGATTGTTATTTTCAGCTATTCATTTTTATTTCTTCTTCTTTAGTTGTTTCAGGGATTTCAAATCATTTTATATAGTACACAATGGAAGTCCGAACTAGTGAAATTCAACATAAATAGGTGACTAGAGCCTAATAATCATCAAACCTCGCTTGGGAGTAGGCAGATCGGATCCCTTGCAAAGACTAGTGAGAAGGTAGTTTGAGACCCCAGTGTCAAGTCACAAAACCTTTGAAAGTGTGTCACCACATGAGGAGTACGTAGGATGAGACCTCAATATGGAAATACTCCTCACTTCCTGAAAATGGCATCAAAGCCGAAACGTTTAGGTAGGTATCAATAAATGTTAGAACTTCGTATATTGAAATTCCTGAAGAGTTGACAACAATGACTTTCACATGATCTGGATGATGATGAAACATTGATTTCATATGGTTTTTGTAGAATNTTTAAAAATGTATTTTCGATAGCCTGTTTCATTCTAAACAAAAAATGTCTCATGGGTTTTTCCCCAAAATAAACCAGTTCGCAGCAAAAAATTATTTTAGGAACAACTACAACTACGTCGTCATAAATGCGAAAATACGAAACTAATCTATCTAGTAGTTCTCCATTAGCGATAGTGACAATTAAATTGGTATGACGCTGTCAGTTTGTGAATTTTCAAAAAAAAAGTCTATATGAACTTGTGTCCGAAAATGCTTCGTTTCGGAGATACGGGGTGTTGAAATTGAATTTTTTTGTTCGCTTTTAAAAATAACTTTTGCAAAAAATAAGTTATTTGCACGAAAATCGGTACCCAGGGTTTTTTTAACGTAATGGAATCATAATTTCGTATTAATTTTAATGTAACATCTAGAAGGCGCTGTGTACGCTGTCATTATTTCTTTCAAATTGCCCTAACTTTTTTGACAGTAAACTTTTGGTACTTTTCATGAAAAAACCTAATTCCCACACCTTTTCCAAGTGGAAAAGGTACACTTCGTCAACAACGCTGGAAGTGATCGTTTTCGAGATATTCACAATTTTCTATATCGATGCATATTACTTTATAGCCAAATTTTATTTCAATAATATTTGTCACTCTCCGCTTGCAAATGAAGTTAATTGAATCGAGTAGGCTATGAAAGTTTATTTAAAAAAATAGAAGTTCTCTGTCACATTTTCAACTATTAATTTACAAATTCACAGTTCGGAGTTTATAAAGTGATTTTTTGGTACCATGCCCGACTTTACGAATGCTGAAATGGCTGATATGGTTTTTGCATACGGCTTGGCTGACGGAAATTCAAGCGAGGCCAGACGCATCTATCAGGAAAGGTATCCCCAACGCGTGACTCCTTGTGCAGCGACATTTGCGAATCTTTTCCGGCGACTTTCCGAATCTGGAAGCTTTGAAACAAATTCTGCAGTAGGACGGCCACGGACTACAAGAACTGTAGAATTGGAGGAGGCGGTTCTCGAAGAAATTAGTGAACATCCAGAGACAAGTACAATAAAAATTAGTCAAACTTTAAATGTGACTCACATGACAGTTTACAGAATTTTCAAGGAACAGCAATTATATCCTTATCATATTCAGCGTGTCCAGGCACTTACGCTACGTGATTTCCAACCACGTATCGAATTTGCTCAATGGCTTCAAAGAAAATTCGAACAACATCCGCAAATTTCATCGAAAATCCTTTTCACAGATGAGGCTAATTTTTCAAGAAATGGTATCATGAACTTTCATAATAACCACATCTGGGCGAAAGATAACCCACATGCGATAACGTAAACTCATTTCCAAGACACTCTTTTAATGTATGGGTAGGCATAATTGGGGATTATTTAATTGGGCCCTATTTTCTCTCCTTACGTTTGAATGGAGATGCTTACCTACTTTTTTTGGAACACGAGCTACCCCAACTTATGGAAGATGTTCCCATTGGTCTCCGAAATCACTCTTGGTTTATGCACGATGGAGATCCTGCTCATTTTAGTGTGATGGCAAGAACTTTTTTAGACGTAGCATATCCAGTGAGCATTGGTCCCCGAGGTCACCAATCTCGTCGATTTTTTCTCTTGGGCCACCTAAAATCACTAGTTTATGCTAGCCCTATTGAAAACGAGGAAATGTTGAGGGATCGCATCATAGCTTGCTGCGAAACGATAAGAAACACTCCGGTCATTTTTCAACGGGTGCGGAATTCTTTGATGAGGGGAGCAGAAGCTTGTATTACTGTTGTAGTTTTTGTAATGTTCTCAATTAGCGCCCTAGGAGCTAAGTAATATGCATCGATATAGAAAAATTGTAAATATCTACCTCCAGCGTTGTTGGGAAGATGTACCTTTTTTACTTGGAAAAGGTGTGGGAATGAGGTTTTTTCATGAAAAATACCAAAATTTTACTGTCAAGAAAGTTAGGGCAATTTGAAATAAATAATGACAGCGTACGCATCGCCCACTAGATGTTACATGAAAATTAAAACGAAATTATGATTTCGTACCGTGATTTGGGTACCGAATTTCGTGCAAATAACTTATTTTTTGCAAGATTTATTTTCGAAAAGCGAACAAAAAAATTTTGACCAGGGAACACCCGCGTTTTAGCCCGTTTAGTCGAAAAAATCTTGGCCAAATACTGAACCGGTTAAATGAACCGTGGAAGTAAATGGCGACTGGCCCCAGTCCAGTCAATAGAGCCAGAAATCAACTGATGATGGTCGAGTTCCTGGGGCGTGATAATGAAATTTATAGTTACGTTCCAGACACGTCCGATTTATCATTCAGCTAATAGGAAGAGGAGTTCTTTGTTGCTTTTTATTCGCCAGGGGCATTATTGATGATCCGAAATTTTCGTTTGATATGGAATCCAGGGTAATAGTGAAGTGAAATATTGAAATTTTCAGCTGGATTCTTCTGCTAGGTCGTTTATTTGGGATCTGGCAATACTGACGTGTCAATAATTGAGCGATACTGATGATTTTTTTGATGAGGGATTTTTCGAAGAAACATTTTCATGAAATAATATACGGGTCAGCAATATTATGAACAACATGTAGAAAATCATTTAGATCGACAGTTTTGAAAAAGCCTGATTTCACTAATGATATATATCGACGGTCACATCAAAAAACTGTTCTGTTTTTTCTAAGGACAAAACACAAGCAATACAGGAAAATTCTTGAGGCTCTCTAAGAGTGGTGCCTGTGCCAAAGTAGTGCTTCACATTGGATTTGAATCGCTGGAGATTGGATTCATTTATAAAAAAGTTCTCAGGAATTTCATTCCACATAAAAGCAGTTCTCCATATGAAAGAATTCTTAAACAGTGAAGTTCGAACTGTACTGAGTTGAACCTCAAAACTATCAGGAGCCACAGTTCGTATTAATAATTAATAATAACATAATAATAATCTTTATTCAATCCTTACAGCGATCACATACAGCATGATATAGGATAGGTCACAAATAAAAAAACCGTGTGATGATAGACAAATTAACAATCAAAAATATTAAAATATCACAATTCAATAGATTTGTTCACATATACACGANTCGCTCAAATATTCCTGGAGTCTCTCTGATTACCCTGCACGCATCGATGATGCGGTTTCCTAAGTCCTCTACATCGCGAACAGGAGTACGATAAACCAAATGCTATAAATGGCCCCAAATAGAGAAATCGAGAGAATTGAGATCCGGGGATCGAGCGGGCCAGTTCTGTGGTCCTCCTCGACCTATCCACTGATTTGCATACGTTTGCTCTACGCTAGCTTGGCTTAATGAGTCGTTGAACAACATATATGCAGCTTCTTTGAACTTCCTCTTGAACCAGTTTTCCTCCCTGTGAATGATCTCAGGTTGGGACCACTTTATGTTATACTCACGAGCCTAAACATGTTCTGCTACTCTCGATTTGCTGATTTCTCTTCGCTGTGTGTTTTTTCTGTGCTCGGCAATGCGACCTTTCGAATGCCTCTCAGTTTCACGAATATAACATTTGTCGCACTCACAGGGTAACCGGTGAATGCAATTCTTGGAATCGTAGTCCGCGTTTGGTGGTCTGGTTTCCATGAAGGTACTACGGATGGTGTTTCCGGATCCGAAACTGGTTCTGATGTTGTACATAGACCCAATTCTTCTTATCCTTTTCGACAATACTCTGACAAAACCTTTTGATCTTTCCGCCTGTCGACGGGACATTTCCTTGTTGACGAAAACAGTCAACCACGACACTATGTTTTAAAAATGTTCCTTATTTGGACAATTCGAGTTTTTTGTTTTGTCGAAATCGACATAGGTGCTGTTTTGTTGTGGTTCTGCTCGTTTGGTGGAAATCCGTGTTTAGAAATATTCGGCAATTGAGTTTTATACTGCAATAAAAACATTAACTTGTCACTCTTGAAAAAAACAAGTGGATATGTAGTGTGGAAAACAATTGAACGAAAATAACGTTCAATGCAGAATTTCAATCCACTCACGAACAATTATTACATTCACGCTGTTGAATAAAACAATTGTAATTACCTTGTAGTCAATATTCAAACAAGAGATACCAGAAATGTAGCTGATTCCATGTCAACAGCATGGGATAGATCTTGTATGTATGTAACAGGGGGAATTATAATTAGTTGTAATTGATACGTGACATGTTGGCGATGCTGATACTAATCAATGAATTGAGGATTCGGTTGCAGATAGGTCACAAGTAACAAAATTTGTACCACTGTTTTATTATGATGATGATATTGAATTTGTCTTCATGAAACACGTCATTTTGGATGGAAAAATATATTTATTATTATCTCTTGAACACTTTAAGCCTAGCTTCTTCTCTTTTCATCCTACATCTAGGCAGAAGAAAGTCAATGTATCAACAGATATGAAATCATTTCATTCAATTATTATATCTACAACATTATTACAACTAGGTCTTCGATAATTTTTAGTCAACTCCTGTATTGAAATCTTTCACAAAAATAGCGTGAAAAAACTGATGAGAAAACGAGTTAGCGTTTGTTTGAAGGTGATTGACAATGTTTCATGATGAATTTCATCAGTTCGAACTACTACTACGGGCAAATGAAGTCACACAGAAAGATCAACTAATCAGTTTCGACGTGGAAAGCCTTTACAGCAACGTTCCGGTCGAAGAAGCACTCCAAATCATACAGAGGAAGCTATCCGAAGACGGGGACCTGGAAGCTAGAACGAATTCACTTATAGAAATAATTATCAATTAGGTATAGGAATAAAATACTTTGTCTAATTTCCACTCACTTAATCTATTGATATTAATACGAACAAGGTTTCGGTTTTCACACCATTCTCAAGTGTTCTAGCACTAGGTAGTGCTAGAACACTACCTGGTGTAAAAACGAAACTTTGGTCGTATTAATATCAATACATTAAGTGAGTGGAAATTAGACAAAGTATTTTATTCCTATACCTAATTGAAGATGAATTTCCACAAAATAATATCATTTTACAAGTACTGTTCATGACGAAAAATTTCAAAAACGAAGTTATAATGATGAACGAGAACGGGAATGTTTCCTACTTATTCATCAAACTCAATCAACTGTTCATGCAGCTGCAGTTTCGTAAGAAGGTATCATCTTTCCCTCCAACCGATTTCCTGGAGTCTTTGAAGTCCACTAGATACTCGTTTGGACAACAAGTCGAATTATTCACTCAAGATGAGGGACTGCCAATGGGATCGCCACTTTCACCAGTCATAGCTAACTTATATTTGGAGGGGTTTGAAACTCTGGCCATTGAAGAAGCCCACAAGAAACCTCGTGTCTGGTTGAAATACGTTGACGACACCTTCATAATATGGAACCATAGGAATACTGAACTAGACACCTTCCTGAAACAGATCAGCAGCGTAAGATCTTCCATCACTTCCACAATGGAGAAGGAAGTCCACAACGAATTGCCATTCATAGAGTATTGGTGAAGAAGACCGACACCAAGTGGGAAACATCTGTATAACGAAAACCCACTCACACGGGACAGTATCTGAACCACGACTCTAACCACCCTCAATCGACTAAAAGATGAATCATCAAGACTCTGTACTTTCGAGGAGGAACTAGACATAATCAAATATGGCTACTCCGAAGCGATGGTGGAACAGACTTTGACTAAAAGACAGCAGAAGCCCCGAAAGGAAGAGAAGCCATCACAACCAGTGCTTGCACTTCCCTACATCAGAGGATTATCGGAAAGGATAAAAATAATTGGATCCAAGTACAACATTAGAACCTGCTTCAGATCCGGAAACACTATCCGCAGCAGCCTCACGAAAACCAGGCCACCAAACGCGGACTACGATTCCAAGGATTGTATTTACCGGACTCTCACTGAACCAGTGAGAGATGACCGTTTCTCCAACCAGATTGGAGAAAATTGTAGAACGTTGGAAATATTCAGAAACTATTTTGGAAACAACCAAAAGTAATTCTTGTTTGTGGAAAATTTTTGAATAATACGTTTGCCGGAGTAGCAGACGAAACATTCAATACTACAATAATAATAAATTCAGTGATAATGATTTGATTGGCTGAAAATTATGATCATTGATTGATTGGTCGTTGAAACTGATAAAGTAGTTTTTCTTCAGCAAGGATCGCATGGGACTGAAATCGAAGGAAACCAATTCTTTCGCACATCAAAAAGAAATAAACTGCTTGGTTTGTAATGAAATATAAGAAGATTACATCGATGGAAATATTAATTTCATGTCATTGAAACAACCTCGTAAGGAGAAGGTTCGTAAAACATCTCCCGGCAGATTAATTGTCACTAATCCAATTAGCATAATTTGCATGATTCCACAGACAAAGAGAATTTGTGTGCCACGTCTCTATACACGAAACACAAAGAAAAAGCTCGGGGCATGGAAATAAATAGTTCGCTACTCTAATTCCTACAGATTTCTTGGTCCCGAACCATATGAATACAGAAGGGCCGATTGATATTTTCAGACAATCACTATATCGCCTTAAAATTAGTTCAAAAATAAAGTTCGGAAGATACGAATTTGTGGCGGTATTTACTGTGTGATATTGATATTCATATTGAGAGAAATTGGTTGGACTGAGAAATAAAAACTTAATTGAATACATCACCAAATTTCCAAAATAACAATTCACAAAATTACTTTTCATTCATTGAAGAATTCAGAATGAAAAAATATTTAAGATTTATAATATCTAGATGCATATATCTGACTAAGACCGTGTTCAAATGTCCAGCATTTTTCTTAGACTCACACTTTTACCTGTATTATATGTATTCATATTTTAAGAAGAAAGTAATACAAATTATGAATACTGGAGGAAGATCAAACTGGTTTGATTCAAATTGAAATATTAGGTCTTAGTTTTAGTTAATTTGCGTGAAAACTTGAATGTAATTCCCTTATTTTCATTAAAAATATTTACGCCATTTGTTTTTTTTTTCATCTGGCGGCCCTTTATTGCTGAAATCATAAAAAAAATATTCTCATGGCTATATCTATTGATATAGGGTGTTTTTTGTGACTGTTAGCTGTGTGAGTTTTCGAATTTTTTAGTTGTCATAACTTTGTTAATAATGAATATTTTTTCATGACATTTTGTTCACAGCTGTTTAGAGGCACCCTGAATCCAGTGGCGTAGTGATTTTTTCAATAAAAAAATTGCTAATAAAAAATCCCGATATTCGACTAAGAAAAAATATCGTAGTATGCCCTGAAACTTCAATAAACATCAAATTTTGTCCCAAGGTAGACCTTTTAGTACTTGATATTTCAAAAAAAAATTATTAAAATCGGTTTACAACTTCAAATTTTAGGGGGGGCGTTTCCATTAAAAATGGATCACACTGTATATGAAAATTAAAATTAATAATGGTTTCTCGGAGACGAAACATAGGAATTGAAAACCTATATACGCTATCTTCTAGAGCTTGAAAAGTGACAATGAGAATTTTTTCTCGTTTTTGTCTCCTAAAATAAAAAAAAAGTCAAAACGAAATTATCGAATTCCGGTTTTTTCGAATATCTCCAGAACTGTTCAAATATGTTTAAAATATGTTTTTCGGTTAATCAGCTGTCGCCCCCATACGAACGACAACTCTCAGAAGTTAAAAAACTTGTGCGAGCTAAGGACTAACGAGGTCTTACTTTTTAACGTGTGATTTCTAACTAATCGAAAGGTTTTAAATTCAACGGGATTTTTTGAATCCAACTAACTTTGTATCTTTTATAGTTTTCGTTCATATCATATCTTGGACAAAAGTATACCTGAAATGAAATCACATGAATGTATGGAGAAAATATGAACTTTAGCATAACAAATTCTTTAGTGAAAAGTTCAATGTTTGTGTAAACTTGTTCGATATCCAGATCATGTTGTAACTTTGGATAAGAAAATTCAATTTTCCAATACATTATAGAAACTCAAAGAAGTTGAAAATGATTCAATGATTCAAATGATTCAGTAAATATGAATGTAACCAAATCATTTTTTCCCTCATTCACTGAAGCGCTTCAACAAAAGTGGCCTGGCGATGGCCAATTTATAATTCTGGACATCACGATTTTTAACATCTGCGCCAGAATTTCAATTTTCCACAATTTGTTCTCATAGAAGGTTTTGGCACGTTTCCAGTTACTTTTGAATGTGCTTCGCATTGCACTCATAATCGCTAATGGGCCTTTATCGAGGGTAGATATTCTCACAATGATATTAGGTGTATAGAGGAGGTGAATTCACGTTTAGGTAAGTTTTTCGAGCATTCATAATATGGCAGTATCGATGTGGCTCATTATTTCTTTTGAAAGAAGGCAGAAATTAATGAACCAACAACCAGACATACAGCGTGACTCACGGTCGATGGTAGGTTAGACGTTTCTGGAAAACGCAAAGCATGATTTTTCTGAAAATTTCACCTCTCACATTTATTTACCTGTTCTATCGATCTAAAATATTTTCAGCATTGCGGCGTTGCCACTTCTATCAAAAAGTCCTAGCAATTATATTTTTTTGAACGGAACACCCCGTATTCATAAGAACTTCGTTTGACTAATCGATATTTGCATTCATTTTGGAAGATAATTCGAAACACCATCGATAACTCTTTGTAAATTACTTATAAAAGTAACCGAACTGCTATAAGCTTGATAATTCCACTGCTCCTAAATCCAAATTCTAAAAAAAGGTTTCTAGAAGAAGCGACATTATTGAGAAAACTGGACGATTTAGGTATAGGGACATGATATATTATCTTGAAGCATTTTTCACCATCTTTCAATTTACCGAGTAATATACAGGGGGTCTCATTTGCAAAAATGAACTATTGACAACTTTTATGCACAATTGAAATAATAGTAATTTTAGCACGCCCTGTATGATATGGAGTCTATTTCTTGTTGTTATTTGAATATTTCGAGTTTGTCCAAACTATCATCAAAATATCAACCTTTCATGAATTGAGAGTACTAATGTACTTAATTTCAATCAAGGCTATGTTTTGGACCATATTTAGTACAATTTATTTTTTATCTCGAAAACAGATAGAGATAGGTATAGGACATTATCAACAAAAAGTATTGAAATACCAGAGCGATTCCAAATGTATATTAATATACGGGGAGTTCCATTTAAAAAATTAAGTTGCTAGGACTTTTTGATGGAAGTGGCAACGCCGCAATGCTGAAAATATTTTAGATCGATAGAACAGGTAAGGAAATGTGAGGTGAAATTTTCAGAAAAATAATGCTTTGCGTTTTCCAGAAACGTCTAACCTACCATCGACCGTGAGTCACGCTGTATAATGAATAGGAGAGGACCTAGTACCGTTCCTTGGGGTACACCGTATGTAACAGTCATCGAACTACTCATAATACCACCTATGCTGACACTCTGCTCTCGGTTTGATGAATAGTCTTCCAGTAATTTGTATATATTTCCTCTCACCCCGTAATTTTCCAATTTTCTGAGCAGCTTTTTATGACAGACAGTAACGAATTGAAACATATATAACTGAAAAAAAAACATACTTACAGAGATTGTGAAAGGAACCTCGACAGGGTCTTATTATTCTTCAGTCCGTCAAGAAACTCCATGTGTAGGCCAGGTTGAAACACGTTCACTGTTGAAAATTCAGCACTTTTGTCCGAAGAACACTCCCAGTTAATGGTTCAACAATATTTTAGATCACCAGTGTCACTTTTTTGAAGACATGAGAACCGTTGGAATTTTCATAATCTAAAAATACTAATTTATTCACCTATCTTAAATGAGAGTGTTTATCAAGAGCAGCCATGCAAGTAGTACATTTTCATAGTTCTTCTCAATTATTCAAACTTTATTGTGGAAAAACCATGAATATGTGTTACTTAAACTGTATAGAAAATGGATGAAAATATTCGTCAGTCCTGTGATCACACTCCACAACAGATATGCATAAAGTCAAAAAACTGCTAACCAATAAACATGTATACTCACACTTCTTTCATTCTTTTATCCATACTTTCACTCTCAATGATATAACAGCCATATTTTCTATTTCCATAACGTACAATTTCCTGCAGAATCAGATTTGAGAGAAAAATTTATAATCAAGCTGTGAGAATTAAAATTCATTAGAAGAGCAGCTTTTCTGAATAATATACCAGTTTGTAAAATCAATTTGTTATCAATTCTCACAGTGTGGACAACAGAACACAGTGGATATATTTTCCAGTTAAATTTTGTATATATTTTCGTTTAATACAATAGAATTAATCTCCTTCTGATGGAATAACTACGAGAGAGGGACGATTGTTTTTATAATAAGGGGTTGCAAACATCCCATAATTTGAAGGAAAAATGATTAAATTTCAGTCTTTAGTGACAGTTCAATATAAAGGTGAAGGAGACCTTAGCATGGGATACATGTGTAGAAACTATATAAGGTAATTAATTACCGAGTAGAAAATATTTTCGATAAGAGGTAAAACTGGAAACTCTGTCGTAGAATCAAATCAAAACAAGCACTTTTTCGAATCACTAGAGATGCAATACTATCTTGACTCGCGTTTACGAAATTGGTGTCTTTGGGAAACAAAAAAATATCATCTCAATTCACAAGAGATGAATGAAATATGGTTTTGTGAAATCCGCGTCGAAAAGAGTATTGCATTTCTGGTTAAAAATCTATAACTTGAGAAGCTGTCTTTGAATATTTGAGTTTACACAAACGTCATTTATTTCGAAAGTTTCGTTTGAGTTTAGGTCTCCTCAGTTTCCAGTATCATTCGAAATATACTGTGCTAGATTTTTTCAGAGTAATTAAAAATACTATTAGAGAAAATCGTTTCTGACTCTTTTCAACAATGACAATAAAACTGAAAATCCTATTGATTTCCCACCTAAAAATCCTGATATATTTCTGAACACAAGCAATGAAATATTCAGTAAGTTCATCGTTATTACTAAATGATAACACAGTAAGTCTTCCACATCTCAATTTCCACACAATAACTTTAGAAATTGCGGGACAACACATTTTTAAAACTCATGCCGAAACTGTAGAGCAATATGAACTAGTTCAACAACAGTTTTGTTTTGAGAATATACTGCATTTCCAAGGGTTTATCCATTCAACCGTGAAAGCAAAACTGGAGTGCCATGCCAGTTTGGGAGCGATGGAACGGAAAATTCCATAACAATAATATTTTATTTCTATCACAGAACCATGAACACGCTATTCTATATACAGGCTGTTTCTTTCAGCTGATCTAACTATTGCTATATCGGAAATGGTATGGCCTACAAGTTCGGTTGATTTGGGCAAAAGTTTTCTATTCTGAGGAACTAAAATATTGTTTTTCAGATCGAGAATATTAATGACTGTTTTTGAAATGTTCGTCAAAAACTAGAATTATAAAAATAACTATAAATCAGTCGTTTTATTATCAGTGATATATGTTTTTTCCTTGAAAACAAAGTCGAATTTCGAGGTAATAAGGAATATTCTGGGAAGTGTTGTCTGTATTAATTTGCACATCGCCTCCAAACCACAATTTCAAATCAACGTTGAACGTATAGACAATCACATTATAAATTGCGACTCTCCAACGAAATTAGCAGTGATTCTCGGTTGCTTACAATTTCATTTTGAAGTAAATTATGTCTTGAATGTTGGTTGATTGCGTTCTCAAGTTTTAAACGAGGGTTTCAGTTTCAGTTCTCCAGTTGTATTGGCCAGATATATCTGGTAAACCGCTGTGTGAGCACTTACCTATAGATTTCCGTTATCGACATCTATCATGACAAATTCAACATTTCAGTTCAGTTTGAGGACTTTCTGGTTCAAACATTTCTGTTAGCATCATCTGGTGAGGGTATATAGGGTTATCTATAGACACGCTACAGTGTGTCTCACTTCTCATGGAAACACCCCCGTATCTTCCGTAATATTCGAGGTAAAACGATGAAACTCTCTGGACTGATGGAAATGCTCGAAATGCACCTACCACCTGAATAGGGTTGGTCAAAATGATATACACTGTCCGCCACTCGCGATGGAACACCCCATTTTTACGGTAAAACAAATAAGGGGGCAAAATAGGCTCACAATTCCTTCAGATTCGTGATCAGGACTACCAACTTACTACGATTACACTTTTTTCCTGAAAAAACTTCATTCGTGAAAAATCCGAATTTGTGTTTCCATGAGAAATGAGACACATGAGTGCGCAAATACTATATCTTGTTGAAAATCGAAGTATCGATCTTACATTGTCTGAAAATGTGTCTGCAGATTTGAAGTCTCAGCGATAAGTGAACGTAGCGATGAAATTAGTATTCAGACCGAAATACAGGGTGTAACTGAATAGGTGTTAAACATTTAAGGAGGTCATTCCTCATCGAAAACAAGATAGGATCTTTCATTGAAGTATGCCTTGTTAAGATACCGCCCCTTGAAGGAGGTACATAAAATTTGTATAACAATTTTTTTCACAAGCACTGAAAAAGTTACAATATTGAAATTGACCTGATGTTTTGTACTACCAAAAAGACACTTAGCCGGTAATTTATTTGGTTTACCCCATGGTTGTAAGGGGTGGAAAACGCAACCCCAAAATTTATTTCCATTGTAACTTCTTGTCTTATTATTTGTTTACCATTTAAAAATAAAATTAAAGAAGAAAAATAAAAATAAATGGCTGGAAAACAATTATATCAAGCAAAAAACCTGAAATGAAATAATAGTGAAATAAAATACAAGCAAAATAGAACGAATTGAAAAAAAAATTAATGAAATAAAATTGAAAAATTAGGAGATTTCAAGCCAAGTTAATTCACGACGTTTCGATTGTTAATATCCACAATCGTCTTTGGGAGATGACTGGAGATTCCTTCATGAGCTGACTATTTATAGGTAATTTGAGTACTTTAACTTATCTCTGCTTTCCTTTTTTCGCTGCACTGATTTCAGTGTGAGATGACCGTTTGGCGGGAGTTGGCCATTTTTCGCTTGATTATGGGTTTCCATATGTTGTGTATCTCTACGCTAGCTTGACTGAATACATTGTTGGATGACATGTATGCGGCTTCTTTGAATTTCCTCCTGAACCAATGTTCCTCTCTGTGAAAGATCTCAGCTCGGGACCGCTCTATGTTGTGTTGATGAGTCCAAACATGGTCTGCTAGTCCTGATTTGCTGGTTTCCCCTCGCTGTGTGTGTTTCTTGTGCTCGGCAATGCGAACATTCAATGTCCTCTTAGTTTCACCGATATAGGATTTTCCGCACTCACAGGGTATCTGGTAAATGCAACTCTTGGAATTGCAGTTCTCGTTTGGTGGCCTGGTTTTCGTGAGACTGCTACGGATGGTTTTTCTGGATCTGAAGCAGGTT
The DNA here is from genome assembly GCF_000500325.1 of Leptinotarsa decemlineata. NCBI lineage: Eukaryota > Metazoa > Arthropoda > Insecta > Coleoptera > Chrysomelidae > Leptinotarsa > Leptinotarsa decemlineata. The sequence continues at coordinate 38,170 of NW_019292604.1, read as the reverse complement.
CTGATGTTGTACTTGGATCCAATTCTTCGTATCTTGTCCGATAATCCTCTGATGCAGGGAAGTGCATCAGAGTAGTCATTTAATTCAATTCGTTGTGTAGCAATCCTGTGAATGATATCTGATTCAATTTCATAACGAAATACATATCCTTTTCTCTTTTAATGAATTGAATGTAATCCAGAAGGAAAGCTGTCAATTCGAGGATATTCCATTGAATGATTCCATAAGCTAATTTACATATTCATCCCTATCTCTTGGATACAGTGTCGTAGTTTACTAAATGATTGACATTTACAAGCCTCTGATTGAGTATCACTGTATCGGCTTTTACTTCAAACTGGATCAATTTATAAGCCAGACATTTCTCATTATTCGCAATAATTCTCAGTCACATCATTCCGTCTCATATAATTGAGACTTAGGATCAAAAAAACGCTTCTGAATTCAGATAGAACAGGGTTCTCATTAAATGAATAATGGTTTTTTACTATGCCTCTCTCAATCTCGGGAATATGATAAAGTATTGCCAAAATATATATTTCACTGAACGGAAAAGTATAACTATGGTAAACCTAATTTTGATTAAGAAGACTTAAAATTCTCTGCGTGCAAAAATTAAATGTGAACAATGCACATTGCAGAATATTCATCATTGGAGATGAATGCTTCGGGATATCAATAATGGCAAATGGAACAAATGTCAGTGAAAATATGTTTACATGCACAGCAAATGACTACTGAGAGCCATTATCGGAATTTGAATTTATATTTGCGTTCGGTGTCATGATTAGTACGTCAATTAATGGAATGACATCCATTTCGTAATATCGAATGTCTAATTCAATGTAATGATCAGAACCTGCATTTCATTAAACCTACTGTGTAGGTATATAGAGACTGGCTTGAACGTTTGAAGTTCCATTTACTTTAGATTTGCATTCATATAGTTGATTATTGACTCTTTAGTAATAATACAGTTATGAACAGTGTTCCATACTTCATTATAATATACTGGTACTATGTTGCTGTATCGCTGGTGTTCCAATGTTTTGACAATTTTTACTGTTTACCGTTTGTATTTCAGACATTCGTTGTGGAATAAAAATCAGATATCATTCACATGAGTTCTACTTTAAATTAATGGTAACAAATTGCACTTACATGGAACACTGTCACCCTCACTGGTATACATCGATGTTTCGCCTTAAGACACTTGCCCTAAGGCTCTTCAGTACCAAATTGGATAACATTATAGAAAATACACACACTTCATTCATGAATTACGATTTTGAATGTCACGGAATAAGCTTGATCTGCTTATGTCATCGATGACATCGTAATGACATTCATTCACCTATTTGATTTAATCCCAGCCAAGAGGAATCTTATTTGATTTGAAGGGGTTATATTTTTAGGAACTCATGTGAATGATATCTGATTCTTATTCCACAACAAATGTTTGAAATACAAACTGAGTAGAGAAAAGTATCTTCTGTATAATTCAGTGTTCATATAGAAGTATTTGTTTCGAAAGAATTTTTTTCTTTCGTGTAATTCAATGTTTATATGAAAGTAGCTGTTTCAGGAGGACTTTCTTTCAGTTTGTGTCTGAAAGTTACTTCTTTGCATGATCTACACATCCATGTATAGAGTTACTTCCTTCCTTTCTTTGGAAGACTCCCTCATCCTTCTTTTTTTTTTGTATCAAGATGGAGTAGTAGAAAGCCAAAAACTTTCTTTCCCAATAAATAAATATAGTAGCATATGTTCATGTATCGTTTAAATAATTTTGCATTTTTTTCACGTCCTTTAAACTGTATCACGAAAATGTATTATTAAATTGTTACCTTATTTTTTGTTGTAGATCATACTGATTTTTTTCAGCTCAATGATGAGGAAGTTGGGGATTTGGAATATGAAAATATTTCGGCAGATCATGAAGATGATGATGATTCAGAAGACAGTATAACAAGCCACGTTAGTGTTGATTTGAATATTTCTCAAGAAACTTTTGAATCAGATGAAAGTTATTTGGTTTTCATGTCGATATTGACTCGTACATTTATCATTATTCATTCCCACTTCATCAATACAACTGTTGAAAAAAATGATAATAAAAGTTGTGTCCTTTTAAGGATGTTTTTCACTGAAATTGATGACAATTTCTTATGAAGTAACATTGACACTTGTGTCATAAAAAATTGTCTACCACTCTCGTCTAAACACGGTCTATTCGTCTGCCAATTGACAGTTCGTCTATATGGCTGACGGTGAAACTTTGGTGAAAGTTATGACTTTTTTAAACAACTTAAAAACTACTTCTTTCAGTTGTATAAACACGGTCAATTCGTCTGCCAATTGACAATTCGTCTACTTAATAATCATATCTACTGCAAGGAAACAATGGCAGACGGTAAAATGTTGGTAAACGTTATTTATTTTTTTGCAAGTTCATTCACGTCTGTCTGTACCTAAAACATTGCCAATTTGTCTGCCAACAGTTGTCGCAGGACATTTTAATTATGGAACTTTATAACATTCGAAAAGCAGACGGTAAAAATCGGTTCAGAAACACTGTGAAACAATTGTTTAATTAACCAATGCCTATAAATTATTAATACACCGGCAAACCGTTTGCACTGTAAAAATTCGTTCATTTCATGCTACTGTTGGTATACGCTGTGCTTGGCAGACAGTAAAAAACTGATTTCAGTTAACCATTTTGTTGGTTGAATGAAAAATTCACGTTTTAGCCAGAACACCATGCAACCGTCTGCCAATTATTTTTTGTGGGTTGCGTAACCTAGCCTTTCGGTCGCATGAATGGCAGACGGTAAAATGTTGGTCAAAGAAGCTTTGCTTCCTTGCGAACCAGGGTTAATATTTGAGCATGTGTAACATGGGAAAAAATTCGTTTAACGCTTAATACTATTGCTTGTGGCTGTAAATATGTTCTCTGAAAAAGACAGACGGTAAAAAATGGGGTTAAAATTTCTGTCATGGGCTCCCGGTCTAGGAACATTGTATTGAAATTCTCAATAAGTTGGAAATCTAATATTTGAATCACACATTTATACACTTCAAAATCAGTTTCTAACACGCCGGTTCTTAAGAAACTCAAATGATATATTGCATTGATTAACAATCAATAGCACTTATAATTGAGCAATAATTCATTGATTCATTTACAAGCGTATCATTTATTTAAAACACCTATATGCCAAACACTGTCGCCCTGAAATATAACTTCGTAAGTTGTTTCAAATCTCACAATTACCGACAGATTTTGAGCTTCAATACCACATATGTCTCCACTAACAGCTATTGCCTTGAAACTTGTTTTGTGGGGATGAAGAAATATAGGAGAACTTTTTCAGGCCCGAGAGAAAGAAGTAAACTAGTATACCTCCCGACGACTTAAGAATGGAAACACATAAATAAATACCGTATTTTATACATCTGTGGCTGAAGAGTTTCAGATAATATGTATTGAATAGAAAAATCTCTGATTAAATAGAAATGTCCGAAATGGCTTTTATTTTCATCTAATGAAGGAATCAGTGAATGAAATAAATGCATCTTCAAATGAAATATGCATGTGTCATCGTCAATTATTTAGGTGACTGTATGTATCTTACAGTCGTAAAAAAGAGAAACATTCTGAATCGAACTTCTTTTCTCTCTGTCAACATCCGATGTATTATCGAATTCGCTTTCTCATAATCTGTCACGAGAATCACTTTTCCGTACGCATTAGTGCTTTTTCATCAGGAGTGTGTTATGCGTTGAGAATATTTAAAATCCAGAGTAACAAAGCTCAAGAGTTCCATAAAAAATGGATGAAATGTTGAGAGTAACGAAATAGCTTTCAAGAAAATGTCATAACACAATGAAAAGTATGTTCGTTTATGCGCAGTAATATGTCAACTCCAGGAAAGAGGAAAATTCAACTTTGTGCTTGAAGATATTCTTTTTGAACTGCTTTTCACTAGTTAACTCTTAACGGGATGAAGTAATAAAGTTGTTTCATTCGAAAATGAATTATTTTTGGTTCAAGCAAGACAGTCAAAAAGGGAAACTTTATTCAACTAACATCAAAGGAAAATCAAATTGGGTTGAAATGAGATACCAAGAAGATGTAATAAAGGAGGTGAAACTCATATGAACATTATCTTGACTGTCAATGAATAAGATGGGAGATGTCAAAGTCAAACCCTGGTATTTTTTCAACATTTTTCCCAGAGAGAAATGCGTTTGACATACTGTTGAGGTAGAATAATGTTTATGAAACAAATTATTACTTTTGTGTTTGAGTTATGATTTTTTTTCACAAAAATTTGCTTTTCCTCCACTTGTCCAAAGAGAATGCTGAACTATTTGGGTCTATTTACAATATTTAGGAACCGTAACCATGAGCTATCCTCGTTTTTTACTATGCAGGATAAAATGTGTGTTTGTGTAAATCCAAATGGTGTGATGGGAATATTAGGATTTGCCCACAAACCGGACGAATGGCGTTTATTAACCGATTCATCTAAAACTAAGTTCAAAAGCCGCTCTGCTCCATAATGGTAGCAAAAGACCCCCTATTTCTCTTGCACATGCAGTTGCCGTGAAGGAAACATACGAAATTATGTCACTTATTGTAAATGTAATAAGTTATAATACATATAAGTGGCAAATATGTGGTGCTCAAAAAGTCATAGCACTGTTACTGGGTCTTCAGTGCGGATTTACGAAATTTTGCTGTTTTCTTTGCCTTTGGAACAATATGGCAACACAGAGCCATTATCAAGAAAAGGAAGGCCTCCGAGAGATGAATATAATCCAGGTCAAGCTAACGTGAAGAATATAGCTCTCGTTAATCCCAAAAACGTTTTGGTTATCTCCATTACACATTAAACTGGGGTTAATGGAAAATTTTGTAAAAGCATCAGGCAAAGAAGGTGACGCGTTTGAATATCTTGAACATGGTTTTCCAAAATCAAGTGATGTAAGGCTCAAGGAAGGTAAATTTGTTGGACCACAAATTAGAAAACCACTAAGTACTTATGAAGCACTGTTTGGAACCTTTGGTGTAGTAAAGAATATTACTGGAGTTTTTCCCAACACCAAATCGCTATTTTCAACACCTNTGAGAGAAAAATTTATAATCAAGCTGTGAGAATTAAAATTCATTAGAAGAGCAGCTTTTCTGAATAATATACCAGTTTGTAAAATCAATTTGTTATCAATTCTCACAGTGTGGACAACAGAACACAGTGGATATATTTTCCAGTTAAATTTTGTATATATTTTCGTTTAATACAATAGAAGTAATCTCCTTCTGATGGAATAACTACGAGAGAGGGACGATTGTTTTTATAATAAGGGGTTGCAAACATCCCATAATTTGAAGGAAAAATGATTAAATTTCAGTCTTTAGTGACAGTTCAATATAAAGGTGAAGGAGACCTTAGCATGGGATACATGTGTAGAAACTATATAAGGTAATTAATTACCGAGTAGAAAATATTTTCGATAAGAGGTAAAACTGGAAACTCTGTCGTAGAATCAAATCAAAACAAGCACTTTTTCGAATCACTAGAGATGCAATACTATCTTGACTCGCGTTTACGAAATTGGTGTCTTTGGGAAACAAAAAAATATCATCTCAATTCACAAGAGATGAATGAAATATGGTTTTGTGAAATCCGCGTCGAAAAGAGTATTGCATTTCTGGGGATTGTAGAAAATGTTCTACTATTCGAGTTTTAGTTCCTGCATTTTGCTTGCTAATGCAAAAAAAAAATTATCAAAACTGTGTAGTGAACAGTAAATCAAACTATATACAAATATATTCTTTTAAGGTTCCTTAGAGGTGTCTACGAAGCCTTAATTTTTCTCCTCGTGAATAATGAACTTTCTCTTGGAACAAATATTTATGTTGATTGTGGCTGTTTCCACTACAGGTGCATTAATATACTCCTTGAAGCGAACTTTTCATGGAAAGGTTAGTCTGGTATACAGGGTGTAACATAAGTACGTTAAAACATATCGAATTTGCTCAATGGCTTCAAAGAAAAGTCGAACAACATCCGCAAATTTTATCGAAAATCCTCTTCACAGATGAGGCTAATTTTTCAAGAAATGGTATCATGAACTTCCATAACAACCACATCTGGGCGGAAGATAACCCACATGCGATAACGCAAACTCATTTCCAAGACAGATTCTCTTTCAATGTATGGTTAGGCATAATTGGGGATTATTTAATTGGGCCCTATTTTTCCCCTTACGCTTGAATGGAGATGCTTACCTACATTTTTTGGAACTCGAGCTTCCCCAACTTATGGCATAATTGTGGATTATTCAATAGCTTCCCCAACTTAAGAAAGATGTTCCCATTGGTCTCCGAAGTCACTCTTGGTTTATGCACGATGGAGCTCCTGTTCCTTTTAGTGTGATAGCAAGAAATTTTTCAGACGTAGCATATCACCAACGATGGATAGGAAGAGGAGGCACTGAGCATTTTTGGGGAAGCGAATTATACATTTTTGGAGCATAATAATTTACGCCAGTTCTGGTTCTGTTGACTCTATGGTTCTGGAGATACAGATTTGAATTATAACTGTGGATTGCATCATGTGTAGTATAACCTCTTATATGTTTTTTAACTTGTAGCAGGCATTGCAATATATATAATGATGGAAGTGTAAGTATTTTATTATTTATGAAGCTACTTCTACAGTCTTGCCTGTAATACTTATACTGGGATACTTATATAGCATAAATAGGGTTAGCTTTGCAGTTTCTAGTTTTAATCTTCCTCTTTGAAGATGATCACTTGGTGATCGAAACACGTGTCGAGGTGATAAAAATAACGATTTGGTGTTGGGAAAAAACACTCCAGTAAACTACTAAGTGATCAACAGTTTGATAAAAAAATTAAGTGTTGGATTAGCTGCGTTCTTTGGAGTTCTTTCACAAGAATTGTTCCGGAGTTTTAAGGGAACAAGAAAGTAGAAAATTACGAAACACTTGTAGAAGAACTATTTGAAAACAGCTTGAGAAGGGGATGTCGTATGTCTTTCAAAATCTATTTCTTGCACTCCCACTTGATTTTTTTCCCAGAAAATTTGGGTGCTGTAAGTGAAGAACAAGGGGAAAGGTTCCACCAAGACATACTGATAATGGAGCAACGTTACCAAGGCAGATGAGATGCAGCAATAATGGGGGATTATTGTTGATTCCTTATAAGGAAAAACGATGAAACATATAAACGAAAGTCAACATTTGCAAAAAGGTTATGCACAAAAGACTTCATTTGAATGTTTTTTCATGTGTATTGTAAATAAAGTCTGTTATCCTCAAAATATTTGATCTTAGAGTTCCCTATATTATGTGAAAATTCTTGTATAAAATAAAAATAACTATAACTCNTGTAGAAACTATATAAGGTAATTAATTACCGAGTAGAAAATATTTTCGATAAGAGGTAAAACTGGAAACTCTGTCGTAGAATCAAATCAAAACAAGCACTTTTTCGAATCACTAGAGATGCAATACTATCTTGACTCGCGTTTACGAAATTGGTGTCTTTGGGAAACAAAAAAATATCATCTCAATTCACAAGAGATGAATGAAATATGGTTTTGTGAAATCCGCGTCGAAAAGAGTATTGCATTTCTGGAGATTGTAGAAAATGTTCTACTATTCGAGTTTTAGTTCCTGCATTTTGCTTGCTAATGCAAAAAAAATTATCAAAAGTGTGTACTGAACGGTAAATCAAACTATATATAAATATATTCTTTTAAGGATCCTTAGAGGTGTCTACGAAGCCTTAATTTTTCTCCTCGTGAATAATGAACTTCCTCTTGAAACAAATATTTATGTTGATTGTCGCTGTTTCCACTACAGGTGCAGTATTGTACTCCTTGAAGCGAACCTTTCTTGGAAAGGTTAGTCTGGTATACAGGGTGTAACATAAGTACGTTAAAATATATCGAATTCGCTAAATGGCTTCAAAGAAAAGTCGAACAACTTCCGCAAATTTTATCGAAAATCCTCTTCACAGATGAGGCTAATTTTTCAAGAAATGGTATCATGAACTTCCATAACAACCACATCTGGGCGGAAGACAGATTCTCTTTTAATGTATGTGTAGGCATAATTGGGGATTATTCAATAGCTTCCCCAACTCATGGAAGATGTTCCCATTGGTCTCCGAAATCACTCTTGGTTTATGCACGATGGAGCTCCTGCTCACTTTAGTGTGATAGCAAAAACTTTTCAGACGTAGCGTATCCCCAACGATGGATAGGAAGAGGAGGCACTGAGCATTGACCCCCGAGGTCACCGGACCTCAATCCCGTCGATTTTTTCTTTTGGGGACACCTAAAATCACTAGTTTATGCTAGCCCCATTGAAAACGAGGAAATTTAGATTACAATGAACGTTATTCCAAAGATTCACTTCTGAACTCTATTAACCTATTTCCTGCAGCGAATCTACATTCCACGAAACCCGCCAAAATCCAATAAGGAAATAACCTTATTTTCCACCGACACGTTGGATTCTCATACATGCGAATCTTGCAATATATCTGTATGAGTATTTGCTTATCGGATTGAGCATATCGAAATTTCCTCGATTTACTTTTTTTCACCCTTCGCCTAACTGTATTCCAATCATCGATGAGTTATGTACTGTTCATTTCTGAAAAAATATTTCCTGATGGGAAGAAATGCGATACCAGAAATTTATAACCTAACCGAATGATCAGAGAATGTAAACTTTCACGGCAAGAAATAACTGTGTGTAAGTTATTTCCCGGGTTTTTTGACTGTGGTTTTTATGCCTGACGTTTCGTCTACTGCTGTGGTAGACATTTTTAAAGGCGATGTGGTAACGACCGCATTGACTACGATGCTCATAATTAACTCTGGTTTCATATTATCATCAATGGACGTGGCAGGGAGCCAGATTTCATTGATGTTCATTGGCTTTCCTTTTCTCTTCAAACTATCGCAGTGTTTATGAGTTTCTGTTGCATCTCTATATACTCTTGGATAGCAATTTTGAGTTTCATCGAGTACTAGTTTTTGCCCATAGCTTCCTTTTCTTAATGCTTATTTACGCTATACAAAGAACCTACCTGCATATTTCAAGGTTCTAGGTTCAGTAGCTTCGGCTGTACCTTGATATATCAGAGATTCGTCCAAATTCCCCAGTGTAAAAGACAAAGTTCATCTATATAAAATACTTGAAACGACAATTGTATCAATTTTTATAACATTTTGACAGATATTCTGAAATGTGCGTTGAAATAATATCCAATTCAATTATATTTATGACTC
>NW_019292604.1:9888-28392 GCF_000500325.1 Leptinotarsa decemlineata | reverse complement strand
TCATCGGATAACCCTGATCAATACTGTGAAATTTTCAGGTTGATCCGTTAATTGTTTGTCAGAAACGGCTAATTAACGCTCATCATGAAAAGCCCTGTATAACTGTCGTACATCAAGTAGCTTTGAATCTCTAAAAATATAATTAGAGGGGTAGTCATTCCTTCTATTGTACATAATTTATATTAATTTTTTTCTAATACCTCAGCTTTTTTCAGGTGGATGTCTAATATGTCACCCCAACTGAGTATGGCATATTGGAGCCTAGATTGTACCAATGCGTAGTATATTATTTTGAGGTGATTGATATCGAGAACGAATCGCAAGTACGAATTTATACAATGAACATCTCAATGATTTAGTTATTTTTTTAATATGTTCATTCCATCTGAGATGTGAATCAATTGTGACTCCCATGTACTTAATATGGTAATATGGTATGACTGCAAAAACCCCCCCAATAGATCTGCTGGCGGAAGAGAGAACAATGGTACAAAGCAACGTATCAAAAGGGTTAGCAAGGTTACAAATTATGAAAAAATTGCAACAAATGGTACTAACGGAAAACATGATAGGGAAGATGCTCAAAAGTATAGAAAACTAAGAAGACGTTAGTAATCTCTCCAAGACCATATTGACAAAGACAAAGAAGAAAAGAACTAGATGAATGATAATGAAGTACTGAAGAAAAAGGAAGAGCCTTAAACCATCACTACAGTCTGCTATTCCGAAGGGCGGTTCCAGAGTAGCCTGCTTGACTCATAAGTGGTTTTTTAGTCGGTAAAAATCTGACACTATCTGATCACAGGGCGACCAGGTGTCTTTCGAAGATTTTTCCACTCGCCGAAAAACATTGAAGGTTTCACAATATGTTTAACAATATTGCAAAAAAACTCGAAAAATAGCTTTCACACATTTAACACACATACCTTCCCATTTTCCAATGGATATAAAAAGTAGCTGTCAAATATTTATCCTTCATCAGATGAAACTGTTAAAGACAATTTTAGTTCAGTTCTTTCGGTTCTAAAGTCCTGAGAAGCTCTCTATAGACAAAACAATCAACTCAAGACGAAAAGGCAAAGTTGAAGTGCACGCAATGTTCCAAAGAGAGAGGGCGTGAGACCCAAGAATCAGCAACTCAGACAAAATAAGAGTAACAAAGCACATCGCCATAAATCGTGATATGGAGTGCTTAGTTCTGACAATGGGATAACACCAACCCAACATTGCGTTAAAAACTGATGAGGATGAGTTCACAAAAACCGCCATGAATCATGCTGAGAGTTTTATCTTTGTCTAAAGAAAACTATCACGGTCGTATCATTCCTTGCTTTTTTATTCGGCCTTAATATGTGTACTCTTTNATTGGAAATACATTTTAGGGGTTGCGTTTTCCACCCCTTACAACCATGGGGTAAACCAAATACATTTCTGGCTAAGTGTCTTTTTGGTAGTACAAAACGTCAGGTTAATTTCTATATTGTAACTTTTTTAGTGCTTGTGAAAAAAATTGTTATACAAATTTTATGTACCCCCTTTAAGGGGCTGTATCTTAACAAGTGATGCTCCAATGAAGTTTCTTTTGTCGAAAGATCCTATCTTTTTTTCGATGAGGAATCACCTCCTTGAATGTTTTACACTTATTCAGTTACACCCTGTATATAAATGAGTGAGTGAGAAGAAGTGAAAGTAATATCAAAAACATAAGAAAAAATGAACAAGTACAAAATGTGAAAGTCAATACAGAAAATTTCAGAGAATCTGGCTGGTTCTATATCAACAAAGATAATTTTCTTTATTTTCCTGTGACAAATGAAGCCCTTTCGTAACAACTACTTCCATACAAATATCAAATTACACACTCGAAACAGAAAATCTTTCGAAACACCTTCTTTCTTATGAACACTTTTTTCTATTCAACTTGTATCCCAAACATTCATTATGAAAATTCAATCAGATATCATTCACAGGAAAAATAAGAGAGGTAAAGTTCCACTTACATGAAACACTGTCATCCTCAATGGCAAACAACGATGTTTCCGAATACGATAATTGCCGCTTCAGCCTCTTCAGGTTTGATGTATAAGTTTGAAAATGTCCTTTTAGGACGAAACTGCAGTAACGTTAGTTACAAATGAAGTGGTAAAAAACAAAGAAAGTTTCACTAATCTTTTCTTCTTCAGCTCCAATTCAGTCATAAAATTGCGACTTCATGTCACAATGACAATAGTTATTAATGTTCATTCTACTTTCTCTGAAAGTATTTAATTTTCTATATTTATACTAACTGACGCATTCAATTTTCAATTGATATAGAAGATGTTAAAAGCTGATTTGAAATCTCCCTCTCGTCAACATTGCTAGAAAACAGTTGTTTTGAGAGAAAATGAACGAGATAAAGTTCCTGGGAAAATTCGGTTTATATGATTCTGCATGAACGTTGACTCTGATATGAAACCGAAACTCCCCAACATAATTTGCGGAAAAAAAGGTCATCATCGCCTCAACTCACAAATCATATTTCCAAATAGTTCCCGAAGTGCCGGAAAACAAAGTTTTCCAATAACGCTCTATATTAGTGGGCAAAACTCGACAGATATTAGTGGAATTCTCTAAGCTTCCTACATCCACAATTCTACCCTATGAATAATGATCTAAACTTCGGGGGTTTCTGTGTCTATATTAACATCCACGCGAATTGTTTTATGGATCTGTTTGAAGCTTTGGAGGTGTAAGAATGAAGGTAACGCTGCCCATATTGTCTAGAGTTTAGAATATTGAAATAGCTAGAAAACAGACAATTGTTTTCAAAAAAGCTCTTTTTCGAAGAGAGATAGATGCATGCGTATTGTGCACATAAATATTTCGAAATGACATTCAAACCAGTCATTTCTCCCAACGTTCTACATGCTATAGTACATTAGGTATTATCTGACGGTGAAAGAATTTGGAGAACGCGAACATGCAGGGTCATCAAAAAAAGCAACATAGCCGTCTCAAGCAATTCATCCACAAAGTCACCGAGATATTTCTACCCGCTATGCCCCTTGAGGACGCCACTAAGGAGACATTGAAATAGTGAGTTGCGGTAAAGAACTTCAAAAGAGGCGGCCGACGCTGTTTATCATATTGCGTTGAGTTGAAGATAGTATTGATAGGCGTCGGACGATGTATACATTTTCCAATGATATATCCTGTATGTTGCGGAGATAATTGAAATATCGTGAAAACTAATTTTGTTCAAATATTTCATGTTGCGAAGAATTTCTGGTGGTCGAGAAGGACCTCATCAGGCTTATTAGCTTGTATGAGCCGGAGGGTGGGGAACGAATAATTCCAATAAATTCGGCACTTCTCGTTCCCCACAACGGATTCAATATCCCCCGGAGCTTAGGGCAACACCGGTGTCTCGTCAATACCGTAAGAGAGCCGTAGATGGTGATATAGCACTCTTGGGGCCGCGTTATGTCGATGGAAATAGGCTGAGACCGCATATGCTGGACATGCTGATAGCAAGTGCATTAGGGCCTCGGGCGCCTCGCGGCAGGCCCTGCACATTGTGTCAGGAACCTCTATACCCATCACGCGACTGCGGTAGACTAAAGTGTTGAAGACACCATCCTGACTAGCCATAATGAACCCCTCAGCCCTCCCGACCTGAGAAAAGCGAAGGTCAGGCGCTTTGATAAGCCGAAGTCTCCAATGTTATTGAAGAAGACCTCATGCATTGGGGTCCAGTTTTGTTGTGTGTGGCTGATCGGTGTTTTGCAGAGAAAATGTCATAAATTTTGTCTTATTAACATTCAAAGTCAGTAGATTATAATCAAGCCATGTTTTAATCTTTTAGCAAGTTTATACACATCTTCCCATGATTCTTCTGTGTATACAATAGCTGTGTCATCAGCATAGCAGATGAGGTGACCACAGAAGTCGGTTATTTCTGTGATACCGTTTAGGTAAGTTAGAAAGAGAACTGGTCCAAGAACAGGTCCCTGGGGAACGCCAATAATGACTTCTTGTGGGGTACTCAACTGTTCATCAATTTTAACTCTTTGTTATCTATTTGCTAAATGTACTGCAAGACATCTAGTGTCTTATTTCGAACTCCATATGTATATAATTTTTCTATTAGTAATCTATGGGATACGGTGTCAAATGCTTTGGCCAAATCCAGGAATATGGTTAAACATTTCCTAGCTTGTCCAATGCATCAACAGCCTTCTCAACAAGGTCCATAATTTTCAGTGCATAATTTATTCAGAAAGCTGTACTGATGTTTAGTTATGATGGAGTGTTTATCAAAAACTGATAATAAAATTTGTTTTAATGCAGTGTTCGAAAATCTTTGCAAAATTGTTAATGACAGAGATCGGCCTGTAGTTATTTAATTGATTTTTTTTACTCGTTTTATAGACTGGTGTTACGACTGATTCTTTCCATTGTCAAGGCACGGCTCCTGTTTCAAACGATGAATTTATAATATGTACCAAAGGTCCTATGATCTGTGTGTGAGTATGTTTCATCATTTTAGCAGTTATTCCATCAGGTCCTGAGGAGCAGTTTTTTTGAGATTTGCAATCAAGATAATTACTTCATTTTCATTCGTAGGTTCCAAGTACATAGTAGAATTTATAGATGTGTTTTTTAGAAAACCGTTTGGCAAATCTACTGTAGGGATTTTTTTTAACATGTCCTGCCCAATGTTTATGAAATATTCATTAAAAAATTTCATTTTGTCAACATTTTCACTTATTTTTTCACCATTTGATTTTATAGTTGTTATGTTTTGTACGTTATTTTTAGTGCTGTTTTCATTTGGAATATCTTCAATAATTTTCCAAGTTTTTTTACAATCACCGTTTGCTTCAACCAGTTTATTTCTGTAATATTGCTTTTTTGTTTGCCTGATCAAGTATACTGCTATACTTTCCCTCATTTCTGGACAGACTATAGGAGCAATTTTCCCTCATTTATGGATTGACTCATTAGTAGTGATATTTCCACTGGTCTGCTCATTTCTAGCTTAGCTCTCAAAGGGATGGGGTCCTGGAATATTTCGTTGCCAACCAATGTAATAGTTGTTCTTCTAGGTACACTAAATGAAGAAATATACAACATAATTGTAACATTCATGATTAAATCTAAAATATCAATATGAAATAAAGTGACTCGATTTATTTCGAAATCTCTTGTGGCAAAGAAACTTTGGTTTGATGCCAAGTGGGGCCTAATAAAAAATTACGGGGAAGGAGGAAAGATCAACAACTATTTTAGATGAAAATTATTCCTGGGACTCTAGGAAAAAAATTACGTCATCATTTGTCTGTAGCATCAGATGATAAACTCCTTCATTTTTCAACATAACGTCACCAGTTGTCGTATTTAAAATATTTCATTCAGATACCGATCAAATATGGATACAAACTATTCACTTCACCTTCACGGAATAGATTACAATGAACGTTATTCCAAAGATTCACTTCTGAACTCTATTAACCTATTTCCTGCAGCGAATCTACATTTACTTTCCAGGCAGTTTTACCTCCCAATTTCTTTAAATGAAGATGGTATTTTGGTTTGGTTTGACTCAAATCATTGTTAAATTTCTTGGATATCAATTTTAGTAAAACCAAAGATAGATTTGAAAACACTCATTTCAACTGAGCCTAATTCTGAAGAATTTTGGTGTGTTATAGTATGGGACCATTCAGTCATGGATCAAATAGGCAAGTGGCAGGTCAAGTTAAAGAAATGCTCATCTGTCATGCTTCTGCAGACGGCCTGTCAATTTCGAAATGGTTTTTTTCACTTTTGCTGCTGGAAATTTCTTCAATAACTAGTATTCTACGATCGTCAGAATGTCATCTATGCAAAGAAATGTAGTATCAAACTCAGAATCTGTCTGTTATTTTGCTTATTTTCACGTTGATACTAGTACAGTCTTGAGCAATGGTTTCCTTGAATGGAACTTCCAGAAAACTTTTCGCATATTTTTCTGAAACCACGAAAAACATAATTTTTGTATGAAATCCTCATCCTCATTTCATTATTGAAGCTTCCGTTTTCCTCAATTAGAAATCCCCTGGAGAAAATACGCAGAAAATATAAGACGCCCCTAGAAACGGGGTGTTCGTTATCGACGACTGACTGAAAACGTAAAAAGTTTCACACAAAATAAAAGGACAAATGATGCGTTAAAAGGACGAAAAAAGTTCTTGAGAATTGTATATTTGCCATTTTATTATTGTCGCTGTAATAAAATGTTGTAAGTATGGGGGTCGAAGAAAACATTTCAAGAGAGATACAAGCTCAGGGTGAAATGGATTTTGTACCCTATATCCCGAACCTCATATTGAAACCAGTGATATTCGAAGTATAACGAATATACACGGAGAATTTCAACAGAAAAGAAGAAGCGGTGAACCTCAATCGAATATGGAACCCCATTTTAAGGAATTCGAGAATAACGAACAGAATGATAACAGGCAGCAAGAATGTTAATGTTTCAGGTTCAAGTACAGGTACAAGTGCAGGTACAAGGACAGGTACAAGGACAGGTACAAGTACAGGTACAAATACAGGTACCAATACAACTGATTACCTGACAAGGCATAAATACGCTTCACGAAGCCTGAATGTTAGTCATCGGACAGCATGCCATGATGATTCAACCTTTGAAGAAGCTAGCCACTCGTGCCAGCGAAATGTCATGAAGAAATTCCAAAAATCAACGGCTTTCAAACTCGGAAAACAGTGACACTGGAAACCATTTTGTCTATTTATAGGATATTCGAGTGCTTTCACCTATACCCTCTTCCCGCTTCATTGGTTTTAGCGGGAGATGGCCGTTTGGTGGGAGTTGGTCGTTTTCCGCTTGATTAGAAGTTTCCATATGTTACGTATCTCTATGCTAGCTTAGCTAAATGCGTTGTTGGACAATATATACGCGGCTTCTTTGAATTTTCACCTAAACCAGTGTTCCTCCTTGTGGATGATTTCAGCTTGAGCCCACTTGATGTTATGTTGATGAGTCCAAACATGCTCGGCTATTCCGGATTTGCTGGTTTCTCCTAGCTATGTGGTTCTTGTGCTCAGCAATGCGAACTTCCAATGGCCTCTTAGTTTCACCGATGTATGATTTTCCGAAGTTCGTATATATATTGTGACACAACTAGAAATACAAATCAATTCAAATAACTAAGATTATTAAGAAAAAAGGAAAGAAAAAAAAGAAAAGGAAAGAGGAAAAAAAAACACACATCAAAGGTGCTGCTTCGTTCCCTCCTGTTCATAAAAGAGGACATATGCCTCATTGCTCACAATTGATTTTGGCGAAATTGGGAACACCTGTGAATCGTTGTATTCATGCCATGTGCCACTATATGGGTGTCTACAATCCTGCTTATCCTTTCCGATAATCCTCTGATGTAGGAAAGTACAAGTACTGGTTGTGGCGGCTTGTGGAGCTCTTGCTGTCTTACAGCTAAAGTCTGTTCTACCATCATTCTGGAGTAAACATTCCGTTGAAGGTCATTTTTGATGATGACTAGTTCCTTTTCGAGACCTTCCTTTGTATTATAGAGCCCGTAAGCACGGTCTAGTAGAGTCTTGATGATTCCTCTCTTAGTGCTATTCCGAAGGGCGGTTCCAGAGTAGCCTGCTTGACTCATAAGTGGTTTTTTAGTCGGTAAAAATCTGACACTATCTGATCACAGGGCGACCAGGTGTCTTTCGAAGATTTTTCCACTCGCCGAAAAACATTGAAGGTTTCACAATATGTTTAACAATATTGCAAAAAAAATCGAAAAATAGCTTTCACACATTTAACACACATACCTTCCCATTTTCCAATGGATATAAAAAGTAGCTGTCAAATATTTATCCTTCATCAGATGAAACTGTTAAAGACAATTTTAGTTCAGTTCTTTCGGTTCTAAAGTCCTGAGAAGCTCTCTATAGACAAAACAATCAACTCAAGACGAAAAGGCAAAGTTGAAGTGCACGCAATGTTCCAAAGAGAGAGGGCGTGAGACCCAAGAATCAGCAACTCAGACAAAATAAGAGTAACAAAGCACATCGCCATAAATCGTGATATGGAGTGCTTAGTTCTGACAATGGGATAACACCAACCCAACATTGCGTTAAAAACTGATGAGGATGAGTTCACAAAAACCGCCATGAATCATGCTGAGAGTTTTATCTTTGTCTAAAGAAAACTATCACGGTCGTATCATTCCTTGCTTTTTTATTCGGCCTTAATATGTGTACTCTTTCCAGAAAAATGGATATGATTGATGACCTCTGGAAAGAATGTCGAATGATTCATTCCAGATCAGTGGCATCGATGAAGTTTTCATAAAAGTAATCTAAGACAATATTCACATTATAGTCTGGAGGCATACTTGTATCTGAAAGAACAATTTGTTCGGGCTAGTCTCAACTCCCTACACTGTAGGTTAATGGACTGACGCCTATCAGAAAACAACTACTCCCCTGGCTAATACCACGAGGGGAGTAGATATTTTCTAATAGGTGTCAGTCCATCAATCTACAGTGTAGGCAGTTGAGACTGGCCCGAACAAATTGTTCTTTTAGATGATTTGTTCACGTTTTATATTAGCTTAATCTGTATGAATGAATGTATGTGTGTATGTATTTTGTTTGTATGTATGATTGTTTGTAACTCTCAGAATAATCGGCATTATTGCTTGATCTGTTCGCGGGCAGATGGCGTACGTAACTATCAATTATTGGTTGATCTGTTTTGAGGCAGATGGCGCTATACGTAACTATCAATTATTGCATAAGCTATTCGCGGGCAGAATTTTGTTTGTTAGCAGAATTTTGTACTACAGATGAAATATTTAAATATTTACAATTACCCGTGATTCAGTACATAAAAAAGTTCTCAACGAAATGGAAGATACATTTTAAAATCTAATTCGATTATTTGAAAACAAACCAGAATATGGATTTCAACAATGAAAACTTTATGGTAAATTGTATGTCACCTATTTGTGCAGACTTGGTCATGGCAGAACTACAAAATATATGCATTAAGAAGTTGTCATTTTCATTGCCTTTTTCAAAAGATATGTTGACGATATTGTTACTTCTATTCAAAAAAATAAACAAACTGAAATATTAGACTTCTTCATAGTTTTCATCCATAACTAAAATTCACTCTAGAAATGGAAGAAAACAATTCATTAGCATTTTTAGATACTAAAATAATCAAAGATGAAAACCGAATTTTAAATGTAGACTGGTATCATAAACCAACTTTCTCTGAGAGATTTTCAAATTANTTGATTTTTTTAAACTATATTCATTTATTATATATTTGTTTTCGTACATTAGAATTCTCATCTATGATTGTTCAGTTTTGATTGGAGTTTTTTTTTAGTTTTGTTAATGTGACATTCATGGATTTTTTGAGAGAATGGCATACTGCACATACTCTCCCACCAACATCTAAAAATAATTTTTGGTGACAATAGAAGTGTACTTTTCTCATATCTGTAGACCGCATGATTTCAATTCTCCTCAGAATCACTGGAAACAAATATTTATTTTTCTTCCCGAACAATGCACATTCCTCGTGACTCTATCGATTCGTCTGGTGTTCCATTTTCACTTGAATGTATGTGAAAGATGCTCGTTATAAAAAAGTGTCCGTAGCACACTATCCAACTACTCATTATTTGTTACTGCGAAGAATTTCCCAGATATTGTGAACCAGGTTTGATAAAAATATAATCACGTCTTCAAATTGTTCTCTAATTGTTCTGTATCTATTACTTCACACAGGCTGACAAAGTATAGGCGACATATATTCCAAAACAAACACTTCTCCCAATCACCAGAACAGGAATACTCTTTTCGACGCGCGTTTACCCTAAAGGAGAGCGTCTTGAGGAATATGACTTCCCTTATCTTCAGAAGTTTTGAACTCACTGAACGTGAAGGTCTTGAAGAATCAGAGAGCAGAAAATTAGAGGAGGTGGGCAGAGGTCGAAAGGAGCATGCAGTGCCAAACGTTTCGACTGCGGCGGTCATCTTCAGTGGTTGTCTGCGAAGACGAAGGTAGTACTTTGAAGTCTCAAGTGACTGTGAGACATTGCTCACACTTCTGGTGAAAAACATTAATGAAATGATACTACAAGTAGCTGAAAACAATTCAACATATGAAGAACGATTCATTTCCATTGCTATTCCATTTTTACTCTTTAGAATATTTATAATCTGTTTATTTTTCTACGTATTCTACTTTTATATTGGAATTAAATTAGTTTGTTATGAAAATACAGTGTGTAACAACTAAAACTTAACAGAGCCATTTTTGAATATAAAAAGCAAAATTTTTAAAAAAGCTCGGACACGTCGATTTCTAATTGAAGGGGGACACCTTTCAGACTAATCAGATTTTTTGTAGTACGCACCTCCTCGGAGGGGTGCGTCCGACGACCTCCTCATTGAGTTCATGAACAAGTTTAATTTTGTAAAGATGGAATTTGTGGTTTTTAAGTATTCTCCATGCGCTCATATAGCTTATTCCGGCCATTGCTGATAAACCTCTGGTACTTAACCTGGGATTGGCGATGACTTGATCAAGCACTCCAATCGCATTATCGTCATTCACTACCCTTCTCTGAACATTTCTTTTCTTATTTAAAACCGAACCTGTCTCCCTGAATTTTGTGACCAAATCCAGAACGTGATTTCTGCTTAGGTGTTTGCCAGGGTTTTGCTCGTTAAATAAAATTGATGTTTTATTAGCATTTTGGTCGTTGCCAAAAAATAAAGCAATAACTGAAACCCTTTCAGCAGTAGTGAAACAAATAACAATACGACTCGTTTAAACAAATCTATCGAACGATGTACTAATGAAAACTGGAAGAAGAGGAGGGGGTATTGATTTTAAAAAAGGGATTTTATTTAACAAAAAACTGATGAGGCATACAAGGCATACAAGTTACCGAGTGGTCTGTCTAATGTATTATTAACATGGCAATTTTAACTTCAATTTATCTAGAAAACTGATCGTTACAAAAAAATTTTCTTAACAGAGTTGTAAAGGTATTCGAAAGACCTTTAAAACAAGGTGCCACTCGACCTACTTTCCCTATCTAAATAAGGGTCGTCGGACGCACCCCTCCGAGGGGGTGCGTAATACAAAAAATATGATTATTCTGAAAGATGTCCCCCTTCAATTAGAAATCGACGTGTCCGAGCTTTTTTTAAAAATCCCACTTTTTATATTCAAAAATGGCTATGTTAAGTTTTCGTTCACACTGTATATACTAATAATTACACCCTTTCCACGTCCTATGGATTCTGCTTCAAAACTTTATCTATTTCAAAGGGATTGGATCTAGAGAATCAAGCCACAAAGCATACATTCTGCTTCAGTGTCTATACTGATACTTATTAATATTTCATATTTCTTTGTCATCGGATAACCCTGATCAGCAAGATTTTGGATATTCTAGAGCTTCGTGGGGTGGAACACATTCCATCGAGATAATTCTCAAAGTTAATTCAATAATAATAATAATAATAATTGATTTCATTGACAAAATGCAGTACAACATATAGTAGATATAAAAAAACAGGCTTAAATGATATCCTACATTTTTGTCAAAAGACAGAATTCAGGTTCTGATCTTGTCATTTGAGTAACGTACTTGCTCTTCCATTCACCTTCAACTTTTCGGAAAACTTGATTCAATTATCAGCTACTGTAATAAAAACTTACCTAAGTTTCAGAGAGTTTGTGTTAACTCAATCGTGCCTCTGCTTCATACATTAGAAGTTTCACAACGTGAAAATTGTAAACTGAACTTTGATGCAGTAATGTATTAACTTGGTTCCATCTATAAAGTGAAGCTTTCGATTTAGTTAATTTCGATTTACTCATCAGCAAGCTCAAGTTCATAGGATTCGATGCCATTTCTCTTAAATGGATGACCAGCTATCTCACAGACCGATCACAGAGGGTCAAACTGGGTGATTACTGATGATCATCCCTGAGAGAAACAATCTCAGGTGTACCGCAGGGAAGTATCCTAGGACCCTTGATGTTTTCAGTGTTCATTTTTTATTACCCCACTTTCTTATCACATTGTCAAGTACATCTATACGTCAAGTACATATAAATATATTCGTCTTCTCATAACACCGATACAGAAAGTTGCGTGGCCAATATAAACACAATTTGCACCAAACATTCCCATACTCCGAGAATCACGGACTGAAAATCAATCCAAATAAAACTTCGGCCGTATGCAAAGGGTCTCAAAGACAAATAGTAGAAACTCAGTGTAACTTTTCAAATCACTCCCTCATAGCTCGACAGTACCTCGACACCATTCTTCTACCTATCGTCCGTCCGTTTGCTGGTGTGATCTATATTTTTTTTCTCTTCTCTATCATTGTTATGATAGTGAATAATCATTTTTATGATTATTTTCTTAAACTTACCGTATAATTTTTGGGAGGAGTGGAAGATAGCCTTTGGCTAACCCTTTTTCTTTTATGTATAAATGTATTTTCATGCATAATGAACGATATTATTATTATTATAATTGAACCTCAGTATGGTATCAACAGAAGAAGATTTTATATTTAGCAATTTTTGATTTTCGAAGTTATACTTCTTTTGTCGCGTTAGGGAAAAATGATGAGAATGAATTTTTACGATACGCGCGCACACCGTCACGAAAAACCGACACCCTGAAGTTGACTTCTTCTTCTTTAATTTATATGGCCGTTGATTCTCACTCAAGTGCATTTGGCCAAACTCCTCCTGTACTTAGTGAACAGAACCTTCTTCCGGGGGCGCAGCTCTCTAGCTCTGATAGCTATTCAACATTTTAGTTTTCAAAAAAAATTACCAACAGAGTAAAATTAAAGACATCTACGTTTGAATGGATTGTCTCTGTATGTAATGGGAGTGTAAGAAGTTTAACAAATCCGCGACGTGTGTTTCGCTATACAACTGCCTCAAGCAGGAACTGCAAGTTATATACCTGAAAATGATGATCATACAAATTGTGAAAGTTGTATTGCAATATGATATTTTGATGGAACAATACCCCACCACATTTTCTCATCTGGAAATAGCATCTCACTGCTTTTCTCCTCACCTTACAATTTCATTATCACTGGTCCTTTCCGTTTTTACGGTCTCTTTGTCTAATTCTTATACGAACCACTATCGGTGGAGCTCAAGTGATAACATAACATCCCGTAAACATGGAATAATATAGTCTACTTCACTTGTCTGATGAAATATTCACATCTTTGTTTGTGACTCGGTCGTCGGGAGCTAAAGTGACATCGTAAAACAAATTATTTTCTTCCTCAACTGCAAATTCTGTCTGAATATTCTATTTTCACGGTCTCCCAGTTTTGGAAACTGACACCCAAAATATCTTTGTCTAAATTTGAGAGTAAAGTTAATTTGAACGATGAAACTTTTTCCACAGTTTTCTGTCGAAGCCAAACAAAAAATATCCCTCAGAAGAGTACGGCATATGGAGGTATAAAAATTCGCATCTTATAGTGGTGCATGTCAACAGAGTAAACATATTTTATTGTACACTGTTGACCCGATCATATTCCCAGGTTACCAGATGCAGCCTGTTTGTTCTTGTTAGTTCCATCAGAATGTGCATCCTGCATATGCGGCATTAAACGAATGTTATGTAGATATTTCTCTGAGCTCCTACAATTTCGCTACCACTCGGAGTTTCGTTGTGGATGTTAATATCCTTTCCACAATGGAGATATATGTTTGAGAATATCCACGTTCCTCCGCAAATTTTATTCCTTGTTCCTTGTTTCATGAAATGGGATACTCCTTCAGAGAAATTCTGAGAAATGTAAAGCCACTCTGGTTAGTTTATTCTCTGCAATTTTTCGACAGAACGAGATTTATATTCTGTTAGAATTAAATGTGTAGAAAAATGATCGTATCAAAGTTTGCGTTGAATATGCTTGAATTGTTGCTTTTCATAAAGCAAATGAATTCAGTTTCAGTTGTGAAAAATTTGGAAAAAGATTGAATTGAAAGGAATAGTTTTTTGGGAAAAATTATTTGTCGACAAAAAACTTTGTAGCTTTCACTCCTTTAACTTTAATAAAAAAATCGTGATGAACTTTTGGAAATGAAAAGAAACATCCTATTTGAAGTTAACTTTTATCTTACACATCTCTGTAAAGACTCCATTTCATATCCAACTGCTTTCTTCTTCTCTTTAGTGATTTCCTCAAATCAGTACAGAGTCAGATTAAAAATGATATATGAAGAGTAATTATATAGTATACAGTGTGTAACAACGAAAACTTAACAGAGCCGTTTTTGAATGTAAAACGTAAGATTTTTAAAAACAGCTCGGAATCGTCGATTTCTAATTAAAGGGGGACCCCTTTCAGACTAATCAGACTTTTTGTAGTACGCACCCCCTCTGAGGGGTGCGTCCGACGACCCTTATTTAGACCCCTATTTAGGAAAGTAGGTCGAGTGGCACCTTGTTTCAAAGGTCTTTCGA
The DNA here is from genome assembly GCF_000500325.1 of Leptinotarsa decemlineata. Taxonomy (NCBI): domain Eukaryota; kingdom Metazoa; phylum Arthropoda; class Insecta; order Coleoptera; family Chrysomelidae; genus Leptinotarsa; species Leptinotarsa decemlineata. Next base: position 13,837 of record NW_019292604.1, on the reverse strand, counting down.
ATACCTTTACAACTCTGTTAAAAGAAAATTGTTTTGTTTAAACGGGTCGTGTATTGTTATTTGTTTAAAAATGCCTTACACTACTGCTGGAAGGGTTTCAGTTATTGCTTTATTTTTTGGCAACGACCAAAATGCTAATAGAACATCAATTTTATTCAATGAGCAAAACCCTGGTAAACACCTAAACAGAAATCACGTTCTGGATTTGGTCACAACATTCAGGGAGACAGGTTCGCTTTTGAATAAAAAAAGAAATGTTCAGAGAAGGGTAGTGATTGACGATAATGCGATTGGAGTGATTAGTCAAGTCATCGCCAATCCCAGGTTAAGTACCAGAGATTTATCAGCAATGGCCGGAATAAGCCATATGAGCGCATGGAGAATCCTTAAAAACCACAAACTCCATCCTTACAAAATTAAATTTGTTCATGAACTCAATTAGGATGATTTTGACCGAAGACAGGAGATTTGTGAGGGNAGCATAAAAGGAACTGCAGACTAGGCCAAACTGACAAGTCAGCTGTGGCAGAATACGCACTTAGTGAAGGAGACCACAGAATTTTGTTTGAAAACACAGAACCAATTGCCCCCAACCAGGGATATCACAGCCGACTGGTACGGGAGGCAATAGAGATCCACAAACACAAGGAGAATTTCAACAGAAAAGAAGAAGCGGTGAACCTCAGTCAAATATGGAGCCCCATTTTAAGGAATTCGAGAATAACGAACAGAATGATAACAGGCAGCAAGAATGTTAATGTTTCAGGTTCAAGTACAGGTACAAGTGCAGGTATAAGGACAGGTACAAGTACAGGTACAAATACAGGTACCAATACAACTAATTACCTAACAAGGCATAAATACGCTTTACGAAGCCTGAATATTAGTCTTTGGACAGCATGCCATGATGATTTAACCTTTGAAGAAGCTAGTCACTCGTACCAGCGAAATTCCAAAAATCCACGGCTTTCAAACTCGGAAAACGGTGACACTGGAAACCATTTTGTCTATTTATAGGTCATTCGAGTGCTTTCACCTATACCCTCTTCCCGCTTCATTGGTTTTAGCGGGAGATGGCCGTTTGGCGGGAGTTGGCCGTTTTCCGTTTGATTAGAAGTTTCCATATGTTACGTATCTCTATGCTAGCTTGGCTAAATGCGTTGTTGGACAATATATACGCGGCTTCTTTGAATTTTCACCTGAACCAGTGTTCCTCCTTGTGGATGATTTCAGCTTGAGCCCACTTGATGTTATGTCCAAACATGCTCTGCTATTCCGGATTTGCTGGTTTCTCCTAGCTGTGTGTGTTTCTTGTGATCAGTAATGCGAACTTTCAATGGCCTCTTAGTTTCACCGATGTATGATTCTCCACACTCGCAGGGTATCCGGTAAATGCAGTTTTTGGAATCGCAGTCCGCGTTAGGTGGCCTGGTTTTCGTGAGGCTGCTACGGATAGCGTTCCCAGATCTGAAGCAGGCCCTGATGTTATACTTGGACCCAATCCTTCTCATCCTTTCCGATAATCCTCTGATGTACAAAAGTACAAGTACTGGTTGTGGCGGTTTGTGGAGCTCTTGCTGTCTTACAGCTAAAGCCTGTTCTACCATCATTCTGGAGTAAACATTCCGTTGAAGGTTATTTTTGATGATGACTAGTTCCTTTTCGAGACCTTCCTTTGTATTATAGGGCCCGTAAGCACGGTCTAGTAGAGTCTTGATGATTCCTCTCTTAGTCGATTGATGGTGGTTGGATTTCTGGTTCAGATACTGTCCTGTGTGAGTGGGTTTTCGATTTACAGATGTTTCCCATTTAGTGTCGGTCCTCTTCACCAATATGTCTAAGAAAGGCAATTTGTTGTTGACTTCCTTCTCCATTGTGGAAGTGATGGAAGGACTCACGTTGTTGATGTGGTTCAGGAAAGTGTCTAGTTCTGCATTTCCATGGTTCCATATTATTCCATATATACGTATCTCCACCAGACTCGGGGCTTCTTGTGGGCTTCTTTAATAGCCAGAGTTTCAAACCACTCTATATGTATATTGGTTATAACCGGTGAAAGTGGCGATTCCATTGTCAGTCCTTCATCTTGCGTAAAGTATTCGTCCTTCAGTTGGAAGTAGCAGTTTCGTACACAGCAACCTAGTAATTCCATGATTACTTGTATCCGACACCAGTATATGGATTTTTGATCGAAAAAACTAGTGAAGAATAGGAGGGTTTTGTTGGCAGTTGACTGGAAATAGCGAAACATGCTTGTGTAGTAGATGTTCTCTAAGTAAACGGAAGAAATAAGTTAGTTATGGTACAGTGTATTTGTGTTCTTTGGGATTGCTTTCTCCAGTTCGTTTTGACTTCATAAACGATTTTCCACTACTGATTATTGACAGTTCCAAGAATGTAGAGATTTTGTACCTCTGTTACTATTACTTTTATCAGCAAAAACTTAAATAAATACTCTAAAACGAAGACCAGTCACCATTTCCGAAAAATTATAAGTACATGGCTTGAAACAATTGACTCAATTGAGGCAATTCCATAATTTGAAGAAATAATTCTGAGGGGATTGAATATAACATTACTTTCGTTCAAACAACGTCATATTCAACATCACTGATACAAGAGAAAACATGTTTTTGATGTCACTCTGTAATACGAAATCTGTGGCAATTCTCCCCAGTAATGAGAAAACTTCCAGGCAGGAAAGAAATGTCTAAACTCGGACTTGATGGTTGTCTCAAATGAAACTTTGCAACTGGATAGCTTAATTAAATGGTTATTGAAATCGTGAAGTTCACAAGTTAATATTCTTCTGAGAGAAATCGTCTCTGATATATTTCTGAGCATTCATCAAACTGCTAGTCACAAAAATTCAGTGGAATTGTATTTACTGGAATGAAATATTAGTTTTTTCTCGAAGTTTTCTGAATATTCTGTAGATTTGAAATCGCTGTTCACAAAATAATCAACACCAATCTTCAGGGTATTTTGTCATCCCACATGTGAAACTGCTGCAGATTTCACATCAATGCTGCGTATTATGGGNTACATGCAACTGGCTAAGACATATACACTCGTCCAAACTTGCGACACCCTATACGTTTTCCAATAATGAGGAGGTCATCGCTGAAACTGAAACTTATTTTGAAGCGAAAGATACATTTTTTTATAAACATGGTATTGAAAAATTGGAAAAGCGTTGGAACCATTGTATCACCCTAAAAGGAGATTATGTTGATGAATAAAAAAAAATTGTAAAAAAAATGTTGTTTTCGTTGTTAGTCTCGGGACTTATTGATCCATGTTATACGTCGGTAGTCTCTATCTATTATCTATTGACTCGGTAGTCATCAAAACTGTCCGTGTTCACAAAAAACATCTGCTCCCACTAGATAGGTTTTCAATTCTCAGTGATACCCAATTCCATAGTATTTTGCTGATAAATGAATTCAATTTTTATGCGAGACCAACCAAAAAAAAAATGTTAAAACCAGAATTGCTCTGAAAAGAATGGGAATTTCAAAAATAAATCCGGCATGGCAGAAAACGTGAATTATGTTTCACAACAGATATCTAGAAGAAATCTACTACGTTGGGTTGCAACAAATTCGTCAAAAAAAAACAGAACTCATTGATTGATCTTTTTGGAGTTTTGTAACTGAATAGAAACACAGTCATCCCCCTGGAATATATAGTAAGACATTATATCATTGAATACACGTCAAATCTTGGTGGCAATCGCATTCCTATACAGGGTGTTCCTTTAACACATGCTAATATTTAAGGAGATACTTCTTAGACCCATTCTAAGGAAAAAACGTCCTATGGACGTATGTCCTAAACGCCTTAACTTTTGAGATACAGGGTGGCAAAGTTTTCAAAAATAATCAGTTTTTTAATAATAACTGAGATAATTTTGTAGACATCTTTGGCATATTTGGTACATATGTTC
>NW_019292603.1:22619-53192 GCF_000500325.1 Leptinotarsa decemlineata | reverse complement strand
CAAAAAACTTTAGGAGTTTTACTTGTGTGGTCGTCTTCCTGTTAACGGCAACACTCAGAATTTGAAAGATGTACAAGGTTGTAGAGGAACTTTAGGAGAAGGCACTTTCTAAAGTCCCGCTGGGTTTAGGTTGAAGGTGGGTTCAACAGAGAGATACCAGAATTCAGAGACTCAAAAACAAAGTTTATTCTTGGATTTGTTTGAATATAACAGAGCTAAAACAATAGAACTTTTCGGTAATGGAATAGAAACAATATTTAAACAGACTAGACCCACCTAGAACCAGGTAACACTTGATATTTTGATAAAAATATCTAGGTTTACACACTCTAAGGCTTCTAACATTATATATTCAATGAACCAAAAAAACTAATCTCATTCCTGATCGAGTTTTCAGAGTTGGTGGTTTTTTATAACTCTCAAAACTAAAGATTTTCGTACCTTTTGATTCTCCTACTGACATCTCCAGGCGAGAGGCGCAACCCTTCCAATTCTGGTTAGAGTTCTATAATAATTGTTGATAGATTATAAATCATGCCGAGATGTATATTGTTCCGTTACAAATGTTATCAGGAAAGATTATTTTTGTGCAAAAAAAAAATGTAAAATACGTAGGAGGGTTACAGAGGTCAATTTTGGATAAAACAAATCTCAAAATTAAGAATGACGTTTAGCCAGAAGTAGTACAGAAAAACTGGACCGAATGAGAGGAATCAGTACTATTGACACCCTTCTAAAAGGTTTCAGATGATTAGTAGGTATTGAAATCTAAAAAACGATTTGAATTTTAGGATGACATCAGCGTCATGTATACTTTTCAAACTTCATCTAAATATTTTAAGTGTGATTATGGTCAGCCCATTATTATTTTTTCATAACAGTTCACTGCAATTGAAAAACGACCTTGTTATTAAAGTGTGGCAGGATCAGGCTTTTTTGACGCGAAATTCAAGATTTTGTTCATTGGCTATACCTATTTTATTATCGACATTCATTAAGAAACGGCATTAGATATTGACACGTAGTTTATTACGAAGAGTGATCTAATGTTGGAATGTTGAAATTCTACAATGTGAAGAGGGTCCCGCTTTTAACCTGCACGTCGTCTTGATTTCAATCAGGTTGAAGCCTGGCTCCCTTACCCTTTGGACTGATGTTTGCCAGAAGGACAAACGGGTCATGACTGATGGTGAGTGTTGATGGTATGGCGGCATGAATTCCTCAGACATCAGTACCGCCCTTCACAGTGTACCCCTGCCTGGCTGGGGTGGGTTGGATGAAGAAATTGTTCATCTTTTAACGGAGGACCTCATTCGACAGAGTGTCGGAGCCTTCTATATCGGGAGGGGTCGTCTACAGTATAATCCATAGCTTCCCTGACTAATGGCCCGCTTTTAAGCTAGCAAGTAGGTACATACACTGTACTTACTGTACACTGTACCCATACATTCCCAACTGTTTTGAAAATAATACCTTTGCTAAAGTCTGGTGCGTTTGGAATCTTCAACTATAATTATTTGTCCGTATTTCATTTTTAACAAAAGATTTATTAGTATTCTGATTTTTAAAGATTGTATTGAAAAAACTTCAATAACTCAAAACAACACAGAAAATGTTTTTCAGATTCCGTGTTAGAGAATGAAATTTAAATTTTTCAAAAAATTCCATGTCATTTAAAAAATGTCCAAACTATTATCTATTGAAATCCATGTCATCCCAAATTCCCAACACCCAATCTTTATGATGACGGAATTATTAAACTTGTTTTACGTCGGCAAACTTATAACGATTAAAATGGCGCTTACTTTGATAAAATTGAATAAGTATTCACTGAGATATGTATTACAGTTCCAAGNTCCCCCCCCCCCCCTCCTCCCGGTATTCCTTTTCGCTACGGTCCTGGGGCGAAGTTATGTATTTACTTACGTGATTAACACGATGTCCGGAAATATCTGAGAAAAATGGTTTTCATTTCTATTTAACTTCATTTGGGGACATTTTCAAAAGAATTTATTTATATTGTAACTTATTTGTCAAAACAAGATGATGAATTTGTGAAATTCCGATTAGCTCCAGACATCACATATAATCGGAACCTCCATCATCTCAATAAGCTATGAAATTTCTTCCTGATTTAACGGAATTTGTATCTCTCACGGTTTTCGATATTTTCTTACTGGCTCTCATTCTCTTGGACACAGATTATATTGGTATTTATCAGCTATTCTTCACCAGAGGGCGGCACATGAAAGACGTCGTTTTGGTCTCTCATACCTCAATGTAGTTCCGATATTTTGTGTCTATGTCTATCTATACTGATGCATGTGTCATGTTTTTATTTTATTCTCGAAGATGAGTCTGAGAGCTCTTTATGATATTCATGAGATGACTGGTATCTATTCCATTTCGTACAAAAGTACAATTTATCAACTTCACGTTCAGTTTTGTTGTCGTACCCAGTCTTGAATAAGAAGTCATAATTTTCCTCATACTCCAAAAAGTACCTACCTATCAAATGCTGGAAATTTGAACAACAAAGCCTAATTTATATACAACAGGTTGCTTCTGATAAAACAAATGTTTTTTCTGATATTTTTAGTTTCAATTGATATTGAATTATATCCGACAGACATTTATGCAAGATTTCTCTCAGAGGCTAGTCTCGCAGAAGTTTCTCGTTCATCCAGCAGCAGGACCATGCTGAAATTATTCAAGTTGATCACCTGCAGACTGCGGTTTCGAGGTATTACCTCGAAAGGTATTACCTTTCCTGTACTTACCAGTACAGGAAAGACCCTACCTAGACAGCAAAGAGTCCAGGACTCTCGAGTCCCAGACTTTCAACTTTCGAAATTAATTTCGAAAGTTGGATAACATATCGAAAATCTCGATATGTTATCCATTTTTCCTTCTCTCTTCTGACGATATTCGTCTCGCCAGGAGCTGAAAACTACACGACAAATATCGTTTTGGTCTGGTGGTCGAGAAGGACTGCATCAGGCTTATTAGCTTGCATGAGCCTCAGGGTGGGGAACGAATAGTTCCAATAAATTCGGCACTTCTCGTTTCCCACAACGGATTCAATGTCCCCCGGAGCGTAGAGCAACACCGGTGTCTCGTCAATACCGTAAGAGTGCCGTAGATGGTAATATAGCACTCTTAGGGCCGCGTTATGTTGATGGATATAGGCTGAGCGCATATGCTGGACATGCTGAAAGCAAGTGCCTTAGAGTCTCGCGCGCCTCGCGGCAGGCCCTGAACCTTGTGTCAGGAACGTCTATACCCATCACGCGACTGCGGTAGACTAAGGTGTTGAAGACACCATCCTGGCAAGCCATGATGAACCCCTCAGTTTCCGACTTCAACCCACTCGACCTAAGAAAAGCGAACGTCAGGCGCTTTGATAAGCCAAGGTCTCCAATGTTATTGAAGAAGACCCCATGCATTGGTATTATTATTATTATATCTCAGCCAGCAAATAAACACATGACTCATCGCGAAAAAAATGAACTCGACAAGTCGCCGCGAACAATCTAGGTCACTACCGAAACAACTACAGAAATCTAGCACGATCGTTGCCAATATATAAGCTTCCCGTCCCGAGATGGCAGTCTGTATCTAGAAAGTGAATCGTGTGTGTCAATAAAGAATTCGAACTGTGAAGATAAATTAAGCGTTACTTGTATAAGTGCTGTATATAAATTAGTTGTGATAGTGAAATATTGTTAAAAATAAACTTGTTCAAGACAGTGGGGTGTAAGGTTTTGATTCATCGGTCTGGGTATCTGTGATGTCATATTTTCAATTTGCAATGTTTATTTTCGTTGTAGTATAACGGTAGCTTCAGTTATCGAGTTTGTGATTGGGCTACAATGCAGCTGATTGAAGTAACCTTTTCTAAAGTAACCTTTTCGTTGCTGGGTTTTCAATATCATCACCATAAATGTTTTGCTTTCAATTTCGAAATTTTCTCACGAAAATTAGAATCAAGATAAAGAGTTCGAAGTGGTTAATGGGATATACGATGTTGTATATAATGAAGAAAAATCTTCTGCAAGTTCTGGCTAGAATATTACATCAGAAAATTGTGAAACGGAGTATGCTGAGTTGGAGGAGAATTTGAATGATACACAACTGAATAGTTCTCACACGAAAATTAGAATCAAGATAAAGAGTTCGAAGTGGTTAATGGGATATACGATGTTGTATATAATGAAGATGAATCTTCTGCAAGTTCTGGCTAGAATATTACATCAGAAAATTGTTAAACGGAGTATGCTGAGTTGGAGGAGAATTTGAATGATACACAACTGAATAGTTCTCACATTAGCGTCGTAAAACTTGAAGACTCTTTCATTACTGTTCCTTTACGTTTTTTCAGCGAATCTGTTTAAAATCTGTTTTTCCGTTAATCAGCTGCCGCCCCCATACGAACGACAACTGTCAGAAGTTGAGAAACTTGTGCGAGCTAAGGACTAACGAGGTTTTACCTTTTAACGTGTGATTCTTAACACGGTTGCAGAATCATCATCCCAGCTTCAACCAGATAAATTCTCTCGAGATGGTTCTGAACATACGATTGATAAAGGTGTAAAAATTTTTTTTTCGCAAGTTTGACGAAGTTAACGTGAGTATGCTTTCAAGAATCCGAAACCATCGTTAAGTCAAAACTTTCATCTCTCTCTCAAATGCTTTTAAATGATAATATCATTATGATATATTTCCTATACGATCCTTAATTAGGTACTATTTTTTTGAGTTACTCAAATGAAAAAAAGGATAGGAAAGGATTTTAACCCAAGCTACTACACGATATTTCCATAAGGGCAACCACGGAAATTCTTGCCGCGAAAGAGCACTGAGGGGCGTGAGGTCAGTTCTCATAATGATAAAAACTAATGATAAAAAAAGTGTGAATGTGAGGTTGGGATCATTGAAAGTTCTAGGACCGAAATATCCCGATGAACTATAGTTTATTTCAATTTTTCCCCATCTATTTAGTATAATTTCCGTACGCCACTGCAAGAGACAAATTAAGGCAAAAACGTCAGTCATTTCTGATAATTCAGTGCATATTATTTTGTAATTATAGTATAGTCAAAAAAAGGAATATTGAAAAACTGTGAAAAGTTAATAATAATACCTGATGACGAAATATGGATAGATGGTTATGACATCGGAACCCAACTCCAGTTGTCTTAATGAAACAGCCCAGGAGATCCAAGATCCAAAAAAAACACGTCAAGTTCGATCAAATGTTTAGATTTCACTCACTGCTTTTTACGACTACCGTGGCGTATTACATGAGGAGGTCTTGGCTACATGGTCGTAGGGTCAATACGGATTATTATCTTGAAGTTATGAAGTTAAAACAACGTCATGGCTTTTGCGTCACGATAATGAAGGTGCTTACTCGTCATTGTTTGTTCCTAATTTTTTGGCCGAAAACAACACCGTTATCAATGCTCAGCCACCGTATTCACCAGATCTGTCACCTTGATTCTTTTTTCTGTTTCCAAGATTGAAGAGACCCATGAAAGGACGGCGTTTTGCAACGATTTAGGAGATAAAAACCGAATTGCTGAGAGAGCTCAAGAACATACCAAAGTCCACATCAGAACGGCGTTGAGGATTGGAAAAAACGCTAGTACAAGTGTATTATATCTAAGGAGACTACTATGAAGGGAACAAAATGGAAATTGATGAATAAATTAATAATTTTTGACAAAAATGAACAATCACCTTATTTTTTTGACAGAGCGTATATTACTATAATGGATTACCTGCCGCAGTAATCCTCGGTTTTCAGAATGTACAGAAAAACCGCCACCATTTTATATCGGAAACTGAAAGAAAAATATTTGTTGACACAGAGTGGGTTGTACCTACCCAAAAAACCTTTTGGAAACATAGAAATTTGAGACTCACGCCTGAATAAGTCTAAAAGTATTTTGAAAAATGAGAAATTAAACTTCTTATGTTTTCATACCAATTGTGTTTGTAACTATCGTTACTGCCGCTTCGTCCTATCAGGACATTTTCAAACGACAATAGGACAATAGGAAGCCTAATTTTTACACACTTTATATCAGCTTCACCTGCATGTGTGTATGTTTGTTTGTATGTATGTATGTTTGTTTGCTTGTAACTATCAAGCTCGGGATCTGTATTGACAGAATTATCGGCATTATTGCTTGATCTATTCGCGGGCAGATGGCGCTGTACGTAACCGCCTTGATATTTCTTGATCTATTTGCGGGCAGATGGCGCTGTATGTAACTATCAATTATTGTTTAATCTATTCGCGAGCAGACGGCGCTGTACATAACGTCATTGATATTTCTTGATCTTTTCGCGGGCAGATGGCGCTATACGTAACTATCAATTATTGCTTTTTTCTATTCGCGGGCAGATGGCGCTGTACGTAACCTCCTTGATAGGTTGTTCAGAAGAAAATCAAAATGAAAAACATATTTTAAGAATTTTTCACTACAGATGAAATTTTTAGATATTCAAATATTTTCAATTACCCGTGATTAGACAAAAATAATATGACCAAAATTCCTTAGAATTAGTCAGTCTATCAATTTCCTGACTTATTTTCAGTGAAACATTTTCCAACCCTGAGAAGAGGTGGCATCCTCTCCCGGTACAAAGTCAACTTTGAAGTAGAAGGTGAATGAAACCTGAATCCAAATGTTTGCAAACATCGGTGGTGACAAAATTTTATGGATTAGTTTAGGTTAGGTTAGGTCCAACCCGAAACCCGCAAGCGTTTATTGTGACTCACACCTATTCTCACTCGGCCAAACAAACCCAGCTTCTTAACAAAGCCGATTATTTTGTATGGTGAGTGATCTTTCAGGTCAGATGGTAAGAATACGGCTCTGCCGAACTCTAATAACTTGATTCGGTCCCCAGCGGGGCAGGCACAAAGTATATGCTCTGCTGTTACATCGTTAATGAGATAGTCGGATAGTCAAGGTGCAAGATTCCCACTTTGATACCCGCGACAACCTTCCCATATGAAAGTTTTTGCACGTCAGCTACACCTGACGATGCCTCAGATTCAGCCGTGCAGGGCTTTTTCGCTTCTGGTTTTGTTGAATCAAACGTTCGCTAATCTGCTCATGGGAAGTTTGTTCCTCCACCTGAGACAGATTCTGCGTACGCTACTCAAATATTTGGTGCAAGGCGGTTTCATAAGGTACCCCGCTTTTGAGGAGACGACTTAGTCGTCTGCACCACCTGGCTGCACCACCAAATCTTTTTTTGTAAGGTTCAGTTATTGGATCAGGAGTTGGAAAGTTGAGAAGCTCTCGCTCCTGATCTAAATTTACAGGGAGTTCAGTTGGAGTCGTAAGGTTGACATCCATCTCCTCTGTAGACTCAGCGTCAGAATGAAATTTAAAGTTTACTCTGTCCATAAAAGTCCCACGAGTAGCTAGGGAAAGAAGGTCAATCACGGCAGACCCCCGCATTACCGTGACAAGGCGATGGTACGACGAGAGGCCGCCGGTATCTCGAAGGTTCCAGCTGATAGGCTCAGTGACATTCATTCTCTCGGCACGGATACACACACATCTTAGGATTAAGCCATCGTTGGGATGCCATAACAGAAGGGAGGGAATAACAGAAAACCACAAGTGATTCTGCGAAACTACGTGGAATCAGGCATCCGATGGCCGGTTTGCTCAACCCCCACATCCCAAGCCAATGCACTCGCCAAAAAGAGCTTGCACAGTGGTTCAGGCAGTGAAAGATGAACAAGGACAGCCCCCTCGAAATTTTATGTGAAAAATGTAATTGATTGAACTGGTTACCATAACCAGAAGTTGAAGAAAATTCATATGATCTGCTACAAATATAAAAGCTAATATGTATGGTAATAATATGGAGATAGGTACCTGCTTTTGAGAAACTATCTATAGTCAACGTCGCGTCGTGATATGTAACCTGACTACACTACACTATTTCGAATAACTGAAAACATCGTTTTTGGTCATTATTACCATTTCAACCGTAGCAAATTTAGCTGATAATAACTCATAGTGTAATTTTATTTCAAAATCATTTCTATCCAATCTGACCCATCCCAGGAAATATCCATAAGGTTTGATTCCTGGTCATGAAACTTTACTTCCAGGCAACTATTGAAGTAATTACCGAATTCCAATCACGAAAGTCATTACGAAAATCACTTCCAGTGAATAGTAAACTGAATCTCCGTATCGTTAACAAAAGCGAAGCACGTTTGAATAGGGTGGGCCACTGGAAATGAAAGTAGGCCGATTTCTCTTGATTACCGATTGAAAAACCGTTCCAAATAAAAACCATATTTTGTAATGAAAATCTTTTACAGTAATTAATGACATTAGGCTGCAGTTTTTGCTGTTAAAATGTTTTTCCATTAACCGGCTATCACCTCCTCACGAACGACAACCCTCAGAAATCGAAATTTGTGCGGGCTAAGGATTCAAGCCGTCTTACCTTTCAATATGCGATTCCTAACAGGCGTTGGACAATAAGCAGTGGAAATCGAAATGCGCCATCGGGCTCGAACCATCGTTTCATATACAGATCGATCGAGTGGATACAAGACACTGGATCTGATTATCCTATTCTTTTTCTGTAATGATAATAGTCTCGAGAAATTTGTGAATGTTTTTGGATGGTTTTTTGTGCAATATTAATTTGTTGTTTTCTCGTTTTATATTTGTATTTCAACTTTTTAGACTTTGCGAAAATATATTCTTAAAAAAAAGTATATTTTGATTGATAGATTGAGGACAGTTGAATTATTCGCAATCATAATAAGTCTGGTGATTGTACGTTCCTCCACAGTAGGTTCTGATAAATGCCTACCGGAAAAAAAAAACTTTCCCGGCTATTGCCATGATGGACATTTATTCTATTGAGGTTGACAGGAGCCTCGTCGGGGGGCGCGGCGGTCTTGCACGAAGCAATGCTGTCACCCATTTTTTGTCAAACTTTTTTTATAAAAACAATTTAATTTTTGAGTCGCCTCCTGCTCGGGAGACCTTTTGGGTTTTTTTCACATATACAGCCCCCTATTTACGTGGTTCACCCCGGCCTGGATACCGGCGTGAATGAAGGGGATCCCTTATTCTTCACTTTTTAAAAATTTTAATTATTATCACGATGGACTAACACAGAACACAAAATGGAGCCCCACGATAGCACATGGCATCCCCGTACCTTCTTTGTGGACGAACGTTATCGATACATCCGTCCAGTACCACGGACACCACGAAACTTCTCCTGAGTATGATTTACCGGTAAGAACAAATTCAGCAGCTGCTATTCGAATCAATTTTAGTTAAGAACAATTTTTTTCTAACTGCACCATGAGAAATCGGTTTTGTTTCGTTTCCATTGGCTCAACATGTATAGATGATAATGATAATAATATCCTGTGGGGGATATTGAATCCGTTGTGGGGAATGAGTAGTGTTCATTTTATAAGAACTAGTAATTTGCCACCCTTACGCTGATACAAGCTGGTGAGCCAGATGAAGTCCTATTCGACTAACAGAGTGGGACGATATTTGTCTTGGGGTTTTCAGCTACAGTTGAGTCGATTATTGGCCGAAAAGAGGAAGGAATTAAATATCGAGATCGTTTCTTTGTGCTGCGCAGACTCTATCTAGACCACGCTGTTGAATTGGTTACTCTGGTTGGCAAGTTCTTGGTGGAATGAACCCCTTTCTACTCTCAAATCTCAAGGTGATGCCGGCTTGCCGCAAGGCAGAAATCTTGTCTGGATGAATGCAGACGGATGTCATTCTTGCGTCTACTCAGGGCAGATGATTCTCGGACCCGATGATCATTTACATTGGTTGATAATGCTAGCGACCCTCGTCTGTGTTGTAGCTTCGGGGATAGGGCCTGACCGGCTTACCTTTTAGAAAATAATGATAATGATTAAGTATAATGAATTTTCACAATATAGATTTTATTTTCCATACGCGTTTCATTACATAGTAACATCATCAGTTGGACCAGTCTAATATGTTGCGAAAATTTATAATGATTATGAAAAGTGTTATTGATGTTCACCATGCAAGTAACGGGTTAGCGTATTCAATAAATAATAATAACATCAAAAGTAAGTAATATTTGAAGTACCCTGTATGAATATAAATGTGTCTCAGATCACTTCATGCTTTTTTGATGTGCTATTTCACCAAAATTGGTAGAAAATTTATAATAGTTTCTCTCACCGAAAAATATATGTACATGTACATGTACATATACATCTGAAACTTTTTTTATTTCTANACTGCAGATCCCTCCAGTATGACTTAAATACATTTTCTGTGTTTTGTGATAATAATGCACTTTCGCTCAATCTGGAAAAATGTCTTCGCATAAGCTTCACGAATAGTAATGAAAATAAAATAAATTACCTAAATGCATTCAAGCAGAAACCAATTCGAAAAGTAGGCGACATAAGGGATTTGGGAATCCTAATAGATGTCAAACTTAATGTCAAAGCACATATGAATAGAATTGCAAACGAAACAAATAAAATTATGGGATTCCTCATCAGGAACAGCGAAGATTTTGAAAATCCTAAAACATTTATTTCATTATACAATGCATATATGCATAGTAAATTCAGTTTTTGCTCTGTGATCTGGAACCCAATATATGCAATAGATATCAATAGACTAGAAAAAATCCAAAACAAATTCTTAGGACTCCTGGGATACAAAACCAATTCCCCTGTACAGGATAGCAACTACATCATCAAAAAAAAAATCAATATTCTCGGACTGGCCGATAGAAGAACTCTCGGTGGCGCATTATTTTTAACTAAAATCCTTAAAAACTAAATTGACTCCCAAGAATTACTGTTTCGACAGTTCCGATGGCCAGATCTGTCGAAGTTTGTGCCGATACTTGCCGCGGAGAGAGAGTTCTTCACTGCTGTTACCTCTTGTGAGTGGCGTTGTTCCACCCCGAGGTAAGTATACGTCTCCCCGACATTCAAATGGTGTAGCATGCTTGCATCTGCGAGCTGCACATCCTCTCCGTAGTCCCCGTATCGTCTTTTTTTGAGATGGACCGTTGCACATTTGTCTATCCCGAATTTCATACCGATCGCATGCGTGTACTCTTCCACCACTCTCAAGGACTGATGGAGATCCTTCTTTTCAGAGGCATGAAGTTTGAAATCATCCTTGTGCCTCCGTTTTCCGGGGGTGCCACAGTTATACCCTTGAGTATTTATGAGCGCAACGGATAATGGCAATAGTGAGATGCAGAAGAGAAGGGGACTGAGGAAATCGCCCTGAAATACACCCCTTCTGAAAGTGACCCACCCTGTTTGGACTCTGGCTTGACCAGATGTTATAGTGAAGCGAGTTCGCCAGAGAGGTATCAGTTGTTCAATACATCTCACTATTCTGTATGGTACCGCAAGGCATCTGAGCAAATGCAAGATAAGCTCAAGCGATGTTGTATCAGATGCCTTGCGGCATCATGCGGCATCATGCATCATGCGGCATCATGCGGCCTCACTATTCTGTATGGTACCGCAAGGCATCTGAGCAAATGCAAGATAAGCTCAAGCGATGTTGTATCAGATGCCTTGCGGTAATCGATCCAGGTCATAGAGAGGTTACGCTTATATTGTATCGAGTCCTGCGTTATACATCTATTGATGAGCAGGTTGTCTTTAGTTCCACCGACTCCTCTCTTCGACCTTCTCTGCTCATATATCCGTTCGAACACTCCGTCAATTGCGGTGGGTATTCGTGTGTATGAGATGCTTGTAAACAAATTATAACACGAATTCAAGCATGTTATGGGGATGTAATTCTTAGGAATCGACAAATATCCGCTTTTGGGGATGAGAATGGTCTGCCCCTTGACAAACCAATCGGGAATCGGCTGATGTACGTCCAGCCATGAGTTGAAAACTCTGGCCAGATGGCGGGTGTTTGTTAGTTTTTTCCACCAAGTGGTCAGCCCATCTGGGCCTGAAGCAGCAAAGTTCTTGGTACCCACAAGGGCTCTTCGAACCCACTAGGGCTCTTCGTACATCATCCGAGGTTATCGGGTTGCAGAGTTTTTTGAGCTCAGGCTGTCGAAGCTCTATGTTGAAAGCTAGGGCTGAGATAGGGCTATGATGTCTAAGTTGAATGGCTGCGGGTGTTCATAGATATCCTTCCAAAAGGATTCCACCTGATCAGCGGTCGACAGATTATCCACAACACGTGGAGGCTCTTGGAATGAGCAAGAAGGCTTCTCGTGGAACATAAGGTTTTCCGCGATACTTCTCGCTCGCCTCACTAGTGACTTCTTAGCAGCCACTAGCATTCGTATCCTATCAAGGCAGTGCTGTTTGGTGGTCAGCAGCACGCCTTGACTCAAAGTGTGATCGGTACATCGTAGTTTAGCGGATATTTGCCGCACTACGGGCGTGAAAGGCCTATTGCCCGCCCTGTAATCCATCACAAATTGGATACGAGACGCGTGTTGTCTCGCCGACGTGATCTTAGCCTCTATCTTATGTACAGGCCGTTCAATCTTCCGAATTGCAAGGCCGGGATTTCGTCCTTCCGATTCGGAAAACGATTGAACAACGCTAAACATGGCGGTGTTGATTTGCCAGATGTCAGTACCTTCTGTTAGAACACTATGAACTTCCGTATCCAATCAAGCCAGTTCTTGTGGCTTCAGGGGCCTAATTTTGTGGGGCGCCCTGCGTGTTCTGATTGACTCCATTGGTGACATGATGCCATTCTCCTCCTCAGCCGTGCCAACGGGTGGTAGAACTATCACTTCTACCACTTCTTTAGCAGGCTGGGAAGGTGGCACATAGCTCGGCCGTCGAAGATAGGATCCGTTATCCGGATGTATTTTACACCATAGAGCATGCATTCTCGCCATGTACAATCTTCGCACAGGCTCACTACTCTTGTAACATTTTCTGCTGTTAAAATGTTTTTACATTAACCAGCTATCACCTCCTCACGAACGACAACCCTCAGAAATCGAAATTTGTGCGGGCTAAGGATTAAAGCCGTTTTACCTTTCAATATGCGATTCCTAACAGGCGTTGGACGATACGCAGTGGAAATCGATAATGCGCCATCGGGCTCGAACCATCGTTTCATATACAGGTCGTTCGAGTGGATACAAGATACTGGATCTGAATATCCTATTCTTTTTCTGTAATGATAATAGTCTCGAGAAATTTGTGAATGTTTTTGGATGGTTTTTTGTGCAATATTAATTTGTTGTTTTCTCGTTTTATATTTGTATTTCAACTTTTTAGACTTTGTGAAAATATATTCTTAAAAAAAAGTATATTTTGATTGATAGATTGAGGACAGTTGAATTATTCGCAATCATAATAAGTCTGGTGATTGTATGTTCCTCCACAGTAGGTTCTGATAAATGCCTACCGGAAAAAAAAAACTTTCCCGGCTATTGCCATGGTGGACATTTAATTATACCCGACTGTCGTTTACGCAAGTTACCTTACAGCGGATTGTCTAACAGACGTTTCCATTCCATATACCCTGGAATCAGATAATTAATTCTAGGCTAGTTTCAACTACCTGGAAAGACCGGATATACTCCAGGTTAATAAATTCATGATTACTACATAGTAAATAATTCAGAGGAACTGAGTAGATTTCTCTCTCTCTCTATATTTTGGATGGCTGTTGTTTCCCACTCGGACGCATTTGGCCCGGCTCCTTCTATTGAGGTTGACAGGAGCCTCGTCGGGGGGCGCGGCGGTCTTGCACGAAGCAATGCTGTCACCCATTTTTTGTCAAACTTTTTTTATAAAAACAATTTAATTTTTGAGTCGCCTCCTGCTCGGGAGACCTTTTGGGTTTTTTTCACATATACAGCCCCCTATTCACGTGGTTCACCCCGGCCTGGATACCGGCGTGAATGAAGGGGATCCCTTATTCTTCACTTTTTAAAAATTTTAATTATTATCACGATGGACTAACACAGAACACAAAATGGAGCCCCACGATAGCACATGGCATCCCCGTACCTTCTTTGTGGACGAACGTTATCGATACATCCGTCCAGTACCACGGACACCACGAAACTTCTCCTGAGTATGATTTACCGGTAAGAACAAATTCAGCAGCTGCTATTCGAATCAATTTTAGTTAAGAACAATTTTTTCTAACTGCACCATGAGAAATCGGTTTTGTTTCGTTTCATTATAGATAATAATGATAATAATATGCTGTGGGGGATATTGAATTCGTTGTGGGGAATGAGTAGTGTTGATTTTATAAGAACTAGTAATCTGCCACCCTTACGCTGATACAAGCTGGTGAGCCTGATGTAGTCCTATTCGACCAACAGAGTGGGACCATATTTGTCTTGGGGTTTTCAGCTACAGTTGAGTCGATTATTGGCCGAAAAGAGAAAGGAATTAAATATCGAGATCGTTTCTTTGTGCTGCGCAGACTCTATCTAGACCACGCTGTTGAATTGGTTACTCTGGTTGGCGAGTTCTTGGTGGAATGAACCCCTTTCTACTCTCAAATCTCAAGGTGATGCCGGCTTGCCGCAAGGCAGAAATCTTGTCTGGATGAATGCAGACGGATGTCATTCTTGCGNTATATCCGTTCGAACACTCGGTCAACTGCGGTGAGTATTCGTGTGTATAAGATGCTTGTAAACAACTTATAACACGAATTCAAGCATGTTATCTGTCTGTAATTCTTAGGAATCGACAAATCTCCGCTTTTGGGGATGAGAATGGTCTGCCCCTCGACAAACCAATTGGGAATCGGCTGATGTACGTCCAGCCATGAGTTGAAAACTCTGGCCAGATGGCGGGTGCTTGTTAGTTTTTTTCACCAAGTGGTCAGCCCATCTGGGCCTGAAGCAGCAAAGTTCTTGGTACCCACAAGGGCTCTTCGAACCCACTAGTGCTCTTCGTACGTCATCCGAGGTTATCGGGTTGTAGGGTTTTTTGAGCTCAGGCTGTCGAAGCTCTATGTTGAAAGCTAGGGCTGAGCTAGGGCTATAATGTCTAAGTTGAATGGTTGCGGGTGTTCATAGATATCCTTCCAAAAGGATTCCACCTGATCAGCGGCCAACGGATTATCCACATCACGTGAAGGCTCTTGGAATGAGCAAGAAGGCTTCTCGTGGAACATAAGGTTTTCCGCGATACTTCTCGCTCGCCTCACCAGCCACTAGCATTCGTATCCTATCAAGGCAGTGCTGTTTGGTGGTCAGCAGCACGCCTTAACTCAAAGTGTGATAGATACATCGTAGTTTGGCGGCTATTCGTCGCACTACGGGCGTGAAAGGCCTATTGCCCGCCCTGTAATCCATCACAAATTGGATACGTGACGCGTGTTGTCTCGCCGACGTGATCTTAGCCTCCATCTTATATACAGGCCGTTCAATCTTCCGAATTGCAAGGCCGGGATTTCGTCCTTCCGATTCGGAAAACGATTGAACAACGCTAAACACGGCGGTGTTGATTTGCCAGATGTCAGTACCTTCTGTTAGAACACTATGAACTTCCGTATCCAAACAAGCCTGTTCTTGTGGCTTCAGGGGCCTAATTCTGTGGGGCGCCCTGCGTGTTCTGATTGACTCCATTGGTGGCATGATGCCATTCTCCTCCCCAGCCGTGCCAACGGGTGGTAGAACTATCACTTCTACCACTTCTTTAGCATGATGGGAAGGTGCCATATAGCTCTGCCGCCGAAGATAGGATCCGTTATCCGGATGTATTTTACACCATAGAGCATGCATTCTCGCCATGTACAATCTTCGCACAGGCTCACTACTCTTGTAACAATGCATAATGCTACATCTTAGGTCATGCGTCCACTCAAAGGGTCAGTTGTCATTGCCAGGGTTGTCATCGGTAGGCAAATTATCGTTATGGGCCCCACCACCTTGCCTCTGACTCCTCCGAGCGGGTCGATTGTGTGGGTCCCTTCCTTGATTACTAGAAACCAAGTTTTGGGTCTACCGGGTGGTTAGCCCTGTGGACACACGGCCGGCCCTAGAGGGAGAAAAGAATTCTCTTCCCGGGTGCGCCTAGGCTGTCGCTCACCAAAGGCCAAGGGCGTTAGTGGCCATCCCTGCTTATTTATTATTTTCATTATTATTATTGTGAAAGTGAAACTCACTATTGAATGCCGATACTTCATGCTGAAATGGATGTGTCGAAGAATTTGTGATAGTCAAGTGAAAAAAATTTATTGAGCTATTTACCTTCAGTCGAAAATCTTGAAATGGTAACCCTGTAAATTTTGTTTCTCTTGTATAACCTTTCCCTCTGTATTCCTGTTAGCTAATCCTACCACCCTGTTGAAAAAGATTTGGTTTTACGTGCTCTCACGAAATAATACTGCGAGAGCAAACGAAACGACTACAATAGACATACTTCCTCTCAAGTCTGAATAGTAGACCTTTACACGTCTTGACTAAGAGGGGCAAATGTGAATAGTTCTCAACCTATAAAAACAATGTCTGACATTAATTAGAGTGCGGCCTCGTTCTTTGGTTTACGTAGTCTCCAGGGATCGATGAACACCGAGACGAAGTCGTGAAGAAAAAGAACTTCAGACATTTTCGTGCTTAAGTGAACATGAAGGTAACAATGTGACATGTGAATCCAGAGTCGGACTAGGCCGGAAAAGCCCGGTTGGCGGGTAGCTCTCACAGAGCTTATACGAGTATCTTATTACTGAAAAAGCGTATCAAGTATGGCGACTGGACAACACATACTCTCCCGAGATAATGTATAGGCGAATTCTGAGGATGGGATGAGTTCATATGAATATAATAACAGAAAAATGTTTATCAGAGCAAGGCAAAACTGAAGTGAAATTCATCCACATCAACAACATGAGTTAAGGAAATAAATATTTCGAAATGACTTTCAAAATGATAATCTCTCCCAACTACCTACACAGTAGGGTGTGGTAAACGTTTGTTGAAAAACTTCCCCGGCTAATACCACGCTGGATATTGAATTATATCCCACAGACATTTATGCAAGATTCCTCACAGATGCTAGTTTCTTGTTCATCCAGCAGCAGGATCATGCTGAAATTATTCAAGTAGATCACCTGCAGACCGCGGTTTCGAGGTATTACCTCTCGTCACTACAGGAAAGATCCTACCCAGACTCGAATAATTTCAACACGGCTCCGCTACATATATGAAATCTTCGTCTTTTCTGTACTGACGAGAGGTAATACCTCGAAACCGCGGTCTGCAGGTGATTTACTTGAATAATTTCAGCATGGTCCTGCTGCTGAATGAACGAGAAACATCTGCGATTCCTCCCTGAGGAATCTTGCATTAATGTCTATCGGATATAATTCAATATCCAGCATGGTATCAGCCGGAGAAGTAGTTGTTTTTCGACAGACGTTTACCACACCCTATCGTGTAGGTAGTTGGGAGAGATTAATATTTCAAAATTTGTTTCGTGATGGCAATACAATTTAATAAATTCTGTATTATTGTGAATCCAAGATGGCCGAAGTTACAAAATGGCGATTTTCATATTTTTTCACAACTACTTCAATATGGCTATCAAATGACAGGGCTTGAATAGTAGAATAGTAGAACACTTTGAAAAAGATGCAAATTCAACATGTCCGCAGCTACAAAATGGCGGATTAAATATTATTTCATAACTTTCTCTAATAAATCCAAAACAAGCATTTTTCCCAAACATCAGAACTATAATACTTTTTTCGACTAAAAAGAATTGAGAAATAAAAAAAAAACTTCAGAGGGAGGAAATTTCCCCAAAAAAGTCCTACCATCTATTAATTCATTTTCTTGCATTTTTCTCNATTTTGAAGTGAAAAAAATTAAACAAAAAAGGGGGGTCTTATGATACATCTTTTTGAAGCTCCTGACAAATGCTTCACAACCCTAGAATATATTGTCAATATCTTCAACTAGTACACAATGGCGGAACTTTTAATGATTGCCCGAATACATTGTCATTTAACTACATAATATGAGGTAATGAGATTGAGTTCAGATAAGAAGATGCTCGAAATGGTTGCTTTGAACTTCTTGATATATGAACAGCTTATCCGATATTTCACGCCGAACATTTTCGAACCTAGTAACGTCAATATCTCTTCAAATATTTATTATTCTCTGCCGTATATCCAATATTGAAGCAGGTTCAGTTTCGTACACCTTTGGCTTCAAATAGTCCAAAGGTGTCAAATCTGGCGAGCGGGCTGGCCATTCTGTAGGACCTCGACGGCCAATCCAACGACCGGGAGAAGTAGTATCCAAATAGGTCAACAGTATTTTCGAGCATATTTAAATACGGTTCCCCTGTAAAATTTTGATCAATAAATAGAGGTCCTACAATATGGTTTCCCAATATTCCTGCCCAAACGTAATTTTTTTCTGGATATTGGGTATGTGTTTCCCGGAAAACGTGAGGGTTGGTGTCACTTCACTAACGGCAATTTTGTTCGTGAACATTGCCGTTAAAAAAAATGAACATTCGTCACTAAAACAACTATTGTGGAGATAGGTAGGATGCCTTGCAATGGTTTTCGTCATGACTTGAATTATGTTCTTCGATCAGGGCCATCTACAGTTGATTGGTGTACCATTTTAACATTGTATGGATGATACCTATTCCTCTTTAAACGTCTCTACACAGTAGAAGGAGACACCTCACAAACATTAGCGACGGAATACGTAGACTGTTCAGGATTTACTACCATCTCACCAATTATTTGCACTTGCTGTTCTTTCGGAATGGACGGATGACCTGGAGGTTTTTTGTTATGTACACTACCGATAGTTGTGAAATTTGGATACAAGTTCCCTCAAATATTTTCTACAGATAGAACGATTCGGAAAACGTTCATTGAAAATTCTTTCGGACTCGTGAAAGTTACGCGTCGCACCGTAAATAAAAATCGCTTCATTTCTTCTTTCAATGAACAAGAATTGACCGTGTCAGAGATTTTTGACGTTGTACCTTTCTACTAGTAAAACCGAAAACTAAATGAAAATATCCTAACTGAACAATGATGTTCATTGTCGTACTGAAATTTTTTGTCGTTTTTATAAACAAAAAATAACTTAACAAATCTTATCGGGTTGTTGGAATTGCCATATGGCAGATAAAAAGGAATATCTTTAGAAATATCGATATTAATGTGTTTCTTTTCAGGAAATTGTTTAATGTTCCGCCATTTCGTAGTAGGTGAAGATATCGACGTCATATTCTAGTGTTGTGAAGTATTCGTCAGGAGCTTCAAAATGATGTATCACAAAACCCCCCTTTCCATTCAATTTCTTTTCCAAGATGGGTGCCCAGTCGCCATCTTGAAAGTATCATCCGTCAATTTTACTTCAAAATAAAGTATGCATTGATTCCATTATCCTAAATTTCGATTTTTTGAGTTGACCCGTTCAAAAAATAAAAGGGGGTGGACATTAAAGAAATTCACTATATGTATTTGAAGAATACACGTTGTTTCATCTATGTTCCTGACATTTTATTCAATATCGTCTTTTGTATATTCGAAGGAAATGCAATAAGCCTTTTGGCACGAAAATTAAGATCTAGCATTTTGTGTTATGGGCAATATTGTCAGCTATCAGGAATATATCTGAAAGTACTGGTATTCTAAAGGTTAGTTTCTTCTATTTACATGTGACTTGTGAGCCAGGAGGTGAGTAGGTTCGGGGCTAAGGCGCGGTTGGCAAACGCCACAATGACTATATGGCCAGTCCGACACTGTTTGAATCGAATCCTTCGAACGACATAGGAATAAACTGTAGGGATTACTTTTTGATTAGGAACATGAATCACTTCGAATCGTTTGTCTCGAAATAAGCGATGAAATTGTTACATTTATGTCGCAGTTTCATAACGGAATTTATTCCTCAGTAATTGAGAACTCCAACGAGTTATAGAAGTGATGATCGTGAATTCAGTTTTGAACTGAATTCAAACAGTTTCGTTGATATCGATGATATAGGTTTTTTGAGCAATTTTCATCTAAGCGGAAAATTAATGATAATTTCGACTTTTTGAGTTGAAATTGGAGAGAAAATATTGAAACATAAACATGAATAGCGAATATTAATAATGATAAAACATTGTTTTTTACTGAAACTATGTTCAATAGCATTTTGAAATTGCCATGATAAACTCTAACAAATTTCCTACAGTATAAAACAAAGTCGAATTAAATTTCATTTTGATACAACTGATTTTCCTGAAGTTATGACTTTTCCAGTAGGTTCGTTGACATCTTTATGAATTTATCTCGTTACAAAACTATTAAATCGTCTTGATCCTGAAACTGATTGCCATGAGTTTCTTAGTTTCTTCATTTTATGTGTTTTATAAATCAACAAAGTGTCTGCTCCACACGGGTGTGATGCTAACACTGAATATAAATTCACTTAACGGAAATTTAAGGACATGGAGAAACAATGATGAAAAGTAACTTTATTTTATGAACGCACCTTTTCCTCCTTCGGCTGGCGCCCCAGTTGGAATATAGTGGCACGAAGAAACAGTGACGAAAAGGTAATTTTTATATGTATACGCATCCTTTTCAACCCCAATAGGGTTGCCCTAGTTGGAATATTCAAAAATCCTTTCTTATTGCACTTCTTCAACATAAAACGAACCTTCATATAATTTAGCGATATGTAGCGTAAATGTAGCGATACGGAGAAACGGTGATAAAAAGGTAATTTTCATATCGCACTAGTATTTCTAAAGGGACACAACTCAAAAATCAATATGAAAAAAATCGATTAATATTTTTTTATCGATCATATAAACTGTATCAAGTTGATACAGTATCATCTGAACTATATCAAGTTGATACAGTTTGGATGTTAATACAACTTGTTCAGTTCAGTTCAACAACAGTTCAACAGTTCAGATAAAGAAATATTTACCAATTTTTTCATAGTCTCAACTCAAATATACCGATTTTTGGGTTGTGACATTTTAGAAATACTAGTGCGATATGTAAATGTGCCCTTTTTTATCCCCAGTGGAGGCACCTAAGTTGAAATATTTGAAAATTTTTTCTTATTGCACATCTACAGCATAAAATGAACTTACATATAAAATTTCAGCCTTCGAAAATATAACAGTACGGAGAAACAGTGATGAAGAGGTNTTTTTATCCCCAGTGGAGGCACCTAAGTTGAAATATTTGAAAATTTTTTCTTATTGCACATCTACAGCATAAAATGAACTTACATATAAAATTTCAGCCTTCGAAAATATAACAGTACGGAGAAACAGTGATGAAGAGGTAATTTTCATATGTAAATGAGCCCTTTTTTATCCTCAGTGGGGGCACCCCAGTTGGATTATTTGAGAATCCTTTCTTATCGCACATCCACAACATGAAATGAATCTACAAACACAATTTCAGCCTCCGAAAATATAGCGATACGAAGAAACAGTGATATAAATGTTATTCTCATATGTAAATGTGCCCCTGTTATCCCCAGTGGGGGGATAAAATGAACCTACATATGAAATTTCAGCCTTCGAAAATATAACAGTACGGAGAGACAGTGAGGAAAAGGTAATTTTCATATGTAAATGTGCCCCAGTTGGAATATTTGAAAATCCTTCTATCCACAATATGAAACGAATCTACAAACACAATTTCAGCCTCCGAAAATATAGCAATACGAAGAAACAGTAATAGAAAGATCAAGAATGATCAGTGAAGATCAAGAAACGAGTGAAGGTGAAATATCTTGACATTGTCCTTGATAAAAACCTCACCTGGAACGCTCACTTGGAAAAAGTTTTACACAGAGCCAGAGTGCCCCTATGGACATGTCGAAGGATTTGTGGTGGAAGTTGGGGTTTAGGTCCCAAACAAATCCATTGGATTTATCTGATGATTGTGAGACCAATAATCACTTATGGTGCAAATGCCTGGTGGCCGAATGCTTTACAGAAAACGGCTCAGGCGAAGCTTTCTGGCCTACAGAGGCAGGCTTGTCTGGCCATCAGTGGTGCCATCAATGCTACACCATCAGCGGCCATGGAGGTCCTTCTTGATCTACCTCCTCTCCACATTTTTCTAGAGAGAGAGAGGCTAGATGGACTGCATATAGACTTGTGTACATTACCAATTGCATAATTCAACTTAATGCAGAGTGCAAACAGACTGTTGGTTGATACTGGAAGTCGCAGCATTCTGGAAATGACCTCTGACTTTATGCCTCCAACTGTCAAGTACTGTTCTCGAGTAGAAAGGACTGGATGCCTAGGAACTTATGCGACTATATTTCAAGCGGAAATTTAATCATAATCATTTAATCAATGAAAATATTCTTGGACAGTCAAGCAGCGTTGGAAGCTCTTGGCTCCTACCGAGCAATGTCTTAATTGGTAGCAAATTGTCAAAATCGACTCTCCTCGATACGAAGACTCAATAGATTGTCTCTGGTATGGATTCTTGGCCATACTGGCCTGGAAGGCAATAGGCTGCTGACTCCCTTGCAAAGGAGGGTGCTGCAAGCAGCTTCATCGGAGCAGAACCTGTCACTGGCATTATTTTAGGCATTGCCAAACAAAGATTGAACACCAGGATGGCATGAAGATTTATGAACTTCTGGCAGAATCATCCAGGATTGACTCAGTCTAAGGCGTTTATTCACCCTTCGAAGCTTGATATCAAACAGTTGGTGGAACATAGTAGGGATGAACAACGATGTCTAACAGACCTTCTCACAGGTCACTGTCATTTGAATATTCATATGCAGAGATTCGGACTGTCGAAAGATAGTGTGTGTCGCCTCTGTTTGGAAAATGATGAAACAGCAGAGCACATACTTTGTGCCTGCCCCTCTGGGGACTGAATTAGGTTTTCGGAATTTGACAGAGCTGTACTCTTACCATCTGGTCTGAAAGACCATTAACCATACAAACTAATCGGCTTCGTTGAGAAGCTGGGTTTATTTGGTCGTGTGTGAATAGGTGTCTTCCCTTGCGGTTTGCGATGGATGGTCGAATATATCTACTCACTTTGGACCGAACCTAACAACTACATGGGTTTTTCACTGAGCGCCTACAAGAACAAACAAAAAATGAAGGTATCTCCACCTTAAACTTATTGGAATGAGAAACCTCATGTCGTGATATTTACGGTGGGCAAAAGTAAATGAGAACGTGTAGATATGAAGTTATTGAATTGGTTGGAAAATTGAATGACGATGAATGAATTTTCAAGTAACCTTTGGAGGAACTGTTCTCTCGAATTGTGTAATCCTTCAAAATCAAAAAGAAAGTTGAATTTTTTTTTGTACAATTCTCTAAGGTATGCTCTGAGACAATGAACCAGTAACGTGATATAGTATCCACAATGTTTAGTTGATATCATTCCGTTTACGTAACCAGTAAAGAATACTATTTTTACTGCGATAAAAAAACCATTTCGAAACCATGATAGGATTTACCTCTTCATGAATATATTATTTTGTGTTGTCCTCATTAGAATTGAAAACAAAAATTACTTTTACTTTTTCAATGTGTACAACAAACTTTCTTGATGACATCTGTTTTGGGTCTCATTATTGATGTTTGGTGTGGAGAATCATTTGTGATTCCGATGTTATTGAATATTCTTGGGAAATAACATGCTTGTTATTCCGGTATGCACCTGAAACAAATATCTGTGAATGATGATTCAATTTAATTATCGATTTCTTTGAATTTTGCAAGATCTTTGGAAGGTTATTTCAAGTATTAATATACCATAACAAACGAACGTTTTGATTTCAGTATTACACACGAAAATGAAGTGACGATTTGTTGAGAAGTAAAATCAATTAAGAAAGTATTTTATTTTTAATGGAATGCGTTTTTTTTTTCAGGTAAGTTTGGACTAGGGGATGGAAACTTTGGAACATTCGCAAGGTAACTTGTAGTAAATATATTTCATTGAAGATTATGTTGATGAATTCAGTACAGTACTACCCCGGGAAAACCTGAGATAATAATGCTCTTTCAAAATTTTCTGTTGTTGATACATGATATTTTGCATATTTTCTATGAATTGGCGAACCGTTCCGTACGTCAGTATTTACAATTTAATTAGTATACCCGTCCACGTATTTATTCATTTGTGGAATGAGAACTATGTAAGTTTTTTCTCCAATATTTTTTTAAAACTACCGGAAATCCAAACCACTTCATTAACAGACCTGTAATATTTCACAAGTACACTTTCGTTAGAAGAAAATAATCTCTCTTTCACCACTGAGTGCTGACTTTCTTTTCCTTGTGCTTTTAATGCGTTTTTAACGGTTTTAACCGCAACTTTCGCACCACCATTTGATTGTGGACTAAGTGGTGCTGAGATTTTTGTAAAAACTTTTCAAATTCTGTGCTCGTGAAGATTCTAGCATTATCAGTGCAATCCAAACTTGAAAAAAACTGAATGTGAAGCTTTAATAGTAGAAGTAATGTCTTTTGTAGGAAAAACTTCTATCCATTTTGAGTTCGCATCAAAACTACCAAAAAATACATATTTAATAATGGCCCAAAATAGTCAACATGCATTCTAGCCATTTCCAAGAAACTATGGTATTTTTAGCTGGACTCATTTTATTTATTGCACAAGTTTCGAAATATTTGGCCAGACTTTCAATATCTACATTCAGACTAGGCCAAAAAATGTTCAGGAGAAACGCTTTTCATTTTAACTACACCCAGAATTGGAGAAGTATAGCGGAATTTGTTTCTTTGAGGTTTCGGAAATAACAATTCTGTGATTATAATATCGT
The DNA here is from genome assembly GCF_000500325.1 of Leptinotarsa decemlineata. Classification (NCBI taxonomy): domain Eukaryota; kingdom Metazoa; phylum Arthropoda; class Insecta; order Coleoptera; family Chrysomelidae; genus Leptinotarsa; species Leptinotarsa decemlineata. The sequence continues at coordinate 28,373 of NW_019292603.1, read as the reverse complement.
TTACGATGGTCAAACTCATTCATAATGCAGCGAAATTTTGTATGATTCGGTGAAACGACACGATGCATTTGTTTGATTGGCCCTTCCGCATACATCACATTTTTGCTCAACAGGAACACCACTATTCGACTGACGATTAGGTACCTACTAGATGATGTTTCACCAAGATTAACACTTCGATTATAAACGTGAGTCACCAGTTCAGTTTATATTTTACTCAAGAAAACTTGGCATATTTTTATTTTGTAAGTCTTCAAGTCTTGAACAGAAATTATCCACTTTGAAACTTCTGATTCAAAATCACAACCCGCAGCTTAACTGTCTATTCTCGCGGCTCAAATGAGACAAGCTAATGCAACAAGTCAATGTCAGATTTACTTTCGAAAGATGGTAGCTCTTTCTGCAATTTTAATGTCCCACAATGCGGGAGCAGCTTTAAACATTTCAATTAGTTCTGTCACCCGCTCTTTGATCCATATCATCTTTGCTGTTAGATAGAATAACAATGAACTACATTCTGAAGGTTTTTAAATTATAAAAATATCCCCATATAACGTACCTGCTAGATGTAGATTGTGATGAAAAGGCTCACTAGCGACCCCACTTGTTGACAACACCGTTTAGACTGAGCGATGTGTTCCATGTGAAAAGGAAAACATGGATACAAGCGACAGGCAACAAATTTCATTTCTTTCACGTTATGCTGTTCGATGTTGACGAGTATCCATCAAACTAGTAGCTTGTTGACGGGATACACGTTGACAACACCAATATCAACATGTTGCCAACATTTTGTTGACCGGTCTCTACTTACCTTTACGGTTTTCGATTTTTTCATACTGACCTCTTTATATTGGATACAGTGTATAGATAATAAATAACTTTCCTTTCATAAGATCAATATTGAGTTTTTTACTGTATCCGAAGCGGGGATATTCTTCATTGAAACTTTTGGGTTGCCCGGGAATGGGATAAGTTTTTTTCTGTTAAGCTGCTGTCATTCCTTCACGAGTGGTAATTCTTAAAAGTATCAATAACGACATTTTCATTTTATGCTGAATAATGTGGTAAAATCAGTTCAAATTATTATAACATATGGAAGAGCAAGAATCAGTAGATTTCATTTTCGATACTCATAACTGTAGTGCAGTGTTTATTCCAAAAGTAGGACATATGTACCTTCCAGCATATTATTCATTGAATAGAATTTCATTTCTTTTTGAATACATATTAGATATATCGGATGTTAACGAAATCATTGTACACGGCGCCATTCAGTTATTTATGAGGCTAGAAATTTGAACTTCAAAATTAAGATATAATTTTTTTGAAAGTGGTTGACAATGTTTCTTGCTGAATTTTACTAATTTGAATTTCCATTGTCTAATATAATATAATATCATTTGAAATCTCTGAAAGAACAAATAAAATAAAAAATTGAAATGAAAAGCTGGAAATAACAATTATATTGAAATAAAAATATGCAAAAAATTCAAAATTGAAAAATTAAAATAAAATGATGATTAAAAAGATTTCAAACCAAGTTACTTCACGATGTTTCGATTGTTAGTATCCACAATCGTCTTCGGGTGATGATTGGACTATTCCTCTGAGAGATGACTATAGGTCATCCGAATGCTTTCACCTTTATCCTCTTACCTCTCTCCGCTTCACCGGTTTAGTGGGAGTTGGCCGTTTTTCCGCTTGATTGAAGGTTTCCATAAGTTGCGTATCTCTATGTTAGCTTGGTTGAATGAGTTGTTGGACAGCATATATGCAGCTGTTTGGAACTTCCTCTTGAACCAGTGTTCCTCCGCGTGTGTGCTCTCTGTTACGTTGATGAGTTCAAATATGCTCTGCTATTTCCAATTTGGTGGTTTCTTCTCACGGTGTGTTTCTCTCATGCTCGGCAATGCGAACTTTCAATTGCCTCTTGGAATGGCAGTGCGCTTTGGGTGGGCCTGTTTTTTCGTGAGGGTGCGAAAGTGGCGATTCTATAGGTAGTCTCTCATCTTGCGTAAAGAATTCGTCCTTCAGTTTGAAATAGCAGTTCCGTACACAGCATACTAGTAAGTTAATGAATTTCCACGATGCAGTTAATGGAAGCTGATTCTTTTATTGGTAAAACACTTGAAAATCTATGTAGGGTTACTCGGAAATGAAGCCAAGTCAAGATTTTCAAATGATTGGATATAAAATCCTCTTTTCAGCAATACAATTTGGCTATTTCCGTTCAGAATGCCGGCGTAGGAGCCATTTATTCCGAATTCAATATGTCGGCAGTAGGAGCCATTTAATTCAAATTCAATATGGCGGCACACCTTTACGTCATCCATAGAAATATTGTCAAATAACTCTATGCAGGGAGGAACAAAGGACAATAATTGCCCAGTGAAAGTGAAGAGTGAGTTTATAACTACTCAACCACTTTTTCACTGGCACAGAAAAATGAACAGCATAGTGTGACAGTATGCTTTGAGTACCGGTACCTTTGGTTGAGGCACAGCACTGCTGGCCTTATCGAAGTAGTGCATAGCGCAGCTGCGAGAGAGAAGTATTTGTGAATATTTGGCAGACATTTCTTGCATTTGGAGTTGTCAGTAAACTTAATGTGACACCCGTGCTTTCTGGTGATAACGAACGTAGATATTTACTACTCGATTCCTGCAGGTATATAACAGACAGTTATTATTAGTTTGGCTGCTTGCTTGGTGGCTGGGTACTGCTAGGTATGCTAAATTTAACCCTCCTTTCAGGGTTGTCTCGTGTTGATGTACAGACTCTAAAATGAATTGTGATAACGTTTCCTCCGGTGGTTTTTGTTGCTGACTACGTCCCAGCCGAACCTATTTGCTTCCCCCCTGAGTCCCCTAGAGTCTATTTTGTTACAATAGTATCTTCGACATAATTTTTTAGTACAAGAGGTGAACTTTGATGAGGAAGTTTTGAAAATATTACTTCATATCAAGATTTTTGAGTTATATGAAATACGTTATTCGAAAAAAATTAGGACTAAGCACGTGGATTGATGAAAAACTTTTGAATTTTTGTTCCAAAACTTGTAAAAAATCATCGTTTATTTCTCCCTTCATCGGTTTGTTGGCCAATATTTGTATAAATGACGTCATAGTGCTGCCATATTGAATTTAGAGGAAATAGCTTCTAGGCAGCTATTTTGAATGAAAATGACCGCATGTGTTATATCGTTGAAAAGAGACTTTTAAACCCGATCGAATGGTTGAAAAGTATACAGGTGGATTTGGTTTCATTTCCGGTTGACCGTGTATAGATTTAGAAGTATACCATTATTCCAAATTTCGAATTTCTTACCTCATGAACAATTGAATGCCGCCGTGTACTGTCACCTTCTTTCTATCAAGATATAGAAATAAGGCGATAAGTGCTTTCGGCTAGCTTTTTCAGGGCGGCAAGGGCGTAGGTCGTTACAAGGTGAAGGTTCTCAGAAATCCAATTTTTGACTGAGAATAAGCTTGATTTACCTTGATGTTACTTTGGACGCCATCTACAGTTTTTAAAGTGGTTTCAAACTTATTCTCAGACCCGTCTCTGTAGAAAGACTTTCTTGGGTGTCTAAAATCCCCAAAATGCAAATGATACAAATCAATTTTATATATTCCACTAAATGATCATTTGAGAATCCGTGTTAATAAAACACAAACTAGACAAGTGTCTCTCAATTCTACCGCCTGATTTACTAAAAATGAAGAAGAAGAGAACAAAGCAGTGTCACTGTCATCGTTCTTTTCACATAACCAAAACAGGACTGGATTTATTTTCAAATTAAATCAATAATAAAAGATACTTTTCGGTTGAACGCAGCATCAGAGATCTCGGTGAGCTGTGAAAATAAAAGTATTATACATCGAGAAATCACAATTTATGTATGCCTTCAATAACACAAATTTATATGGTTTACAAGTGATAATTGAATGGAAAAAGGTACACTTTATTCTTCTTTGATGAAGAAAGTAACGATTACACAACTGTAAACGTTACAGTACAACGATTTCGTTGTCACCTGGTATTGAAACGCTTTCTGTTGCCACAATGCACTTTCGCCATTAATTCACATCCACTGATAAATACGACAATGTCTGTAATTAATCATTGTTGGTGATAACAAGCCTAACTACAAACTACATCCCTTCTCTCATGCAAATCAACTTCCACAATGAATTACTCACTAGAGTCTGATGTTCGAATTATATTACCGGCCGTTGATTTCTGTTTAATTAGAAGGGCGCGAGGAATCACCGCGTTTGATGTATCAAAGTGCGCCGTATTGATCATGTGGAAGAGAGATGCATTTGATTTCAAAGCAAATAATTCAGATTCAATTTCTTTTGAATAACTGGACATTCATGAATGGCCTCTGACGATGGGCCAACCCATAGTTATTCTGTTCCTAACAAAAGTTACTATCGCCCCGCACTGGGTTGTTCTTATTGAGAACAGACTTGTTCAAAGTTGCATCCACGATCCGGGCTAGTACCCCCGATGATATTTCTGTCACTCAGGTTTTAGAGTGACAGATAGAGGAAGGAAGCAATTTCTCAGCCGATGATATATAGTGAGCTTAGTTTCGTAAGGCAATTGTCTAGAGTAATGTGGTGGTGCTCCATGTGTATACCAGGTGTTTTTCCCAGAAATACAATATCCATATCGAATTCATTAGGATTCGCTTCGACGATTTCAGTAGTGAGAGGGTCAAAAGTAGTTTTCGACATATTCAAATACAGTTCTCCTGTTGAATTTTGATCAATAAATAGAGGTCCTACAATATGGTTTCCCAATATTCCTGCCCAAACGTTAATTTTTTCTGGATATTGGGTATGTGTTTCCCGGAAAACGTAAGGGTTGGTGTTACTCCAATAACGGCAATTTTGTCTGTGAACATTGACGTTAAAAAAATGTTTATTCGTCAGCACTAAAACAATTATTGTGAAGATAGGTAGGAAGCCTTGCAATGGTTTCCGTCATGTTTTCGCAGAATTCTGTTTTTCGATCAGGGTCATCTTCAGTTAATTGGTGTACAATTTTGATTTTGTGTACTTCAAAAGTCTCGCCACAGTAGAAGAAGACACCTGACATACATTCGCGACGGAATAAGTAGACTGTTCAGGATGTACTACCATCTCACCAATTATTTGCACTTGCTGTTCTTCTGGAATGGACGAATGACCTGGGGGCTTTTTCATCAGTTCGGACTTCCATTGTCTGAATATAATATAAATTGATTTGAAATCCTTGAAAAAATAAAAGATCAACCGAAAATAATAATTTTATTAAAACAAAAAACTGAAATTACAAGGAAATAACATACAAGCTACAACCAGAAAATAAAAATGAAAAATGAAAATTAAAAGATTCCAAACCAAGTTACGTCACGACGTTTCGAGTGTTAATATCCACAATCGTCTTCGAGTGATAACTGAACTTATTACTCCGAGATCTGACTATTTATAGGTCATTCGGGTGCTTTCACCTTTCACCTATCCCCTCTTTCCTCTTTCCGCTTCATTGGTTTTAGCGGGAGATGACCGTTTGGCGGGAGTTGGTCGTTTTTCGCTTGATAAGAGGTTTCCTTGTGTTACGTATCTCTACGCTAGCTTGACTGAATGCGTTGTTAGACAATATATACGCGGCTTCCTTGAATTTTCTCTTAAACCAGTGTTCCTCTTTGTGGATGATTTCAGCTTGAGCCCACTTGATATTATGTTGATGAGTCCAAGC
>NW_019292603.1:0-22153 GCF_000500325.1 Leptinotarsa decemlineata | reverse complement strand
TTTTGTAACTTCGAGGGCCCGTTACTTGGTAACGAAGGATTTTAGGAAAAAAAGTTATATGAAGTACTGGTGATATTTTGACCCCATCTATACATTCCCGAGAGGAAAAGAGGAAGTCCAGGGACACCCTGTATAACATAATACAATATTTGGTGGCCCGAGGTTCGACCGCAAACGGACCGCGGTCCGCCTGTTGCCGACCGTTGAATATACTCTCAGAATTGCCGGAGGAGCATTCCAAATTCTAAAATTTGGTGAATGAACGTTGGATGATGAAAAACTGAGAATCTTAGTATCTTGTACAGCTTGTAAAAAAATTTCTGAATCGGAGTATAATCACGGTATGTCAGTGTCAATATTCCAGTTGTTTTTGAGCATTCAATTACATTTTTCACAAACTCTGTTTCGTTTTTTTTTGGTAGCAGTAAATTGATGAACTCGCAAAACACTTTCAACTCTTATGCCTCTCACTGACAAACTAAACATGCTAAACAACTCAAACTATGAACATATTGTTGTAAATCATGCCCGAAAGAAAATAACGCCGGTCGCCACGAATGTACGATGATTTCCCGCCACTCGAGAAGCAGCAAGAATAATACTACCGACTTCGACAGAACGAAATTTCTATGGCACTCGATTACGATATTTAAACGCTAGCTGCGAGCATATCGACACAGTCAAGTGGACGTTACAGTGCTGTACGCGAAGTGATTAAGTAAGGCGATAGATATTCAAATAATAGTTGAAGGATTAGTTGAAGTGTTTTTTGTATTTAAAGTGAAATAAAGTTGGGTTTGATTTTTCAGTGTAGTCAACTATTGGTCAACCCACTGAGAAAAACGTAACAATATATATCAACATAAACAAATAAAAAAACACGCAAATCCAATGTACGAAGCCTGCGAATACTCAACATTCACCTTTTGACTGTCAATCGATATTGTGATAACGTGCAATTCAACAACTGGGCTCTAAACAACTTTTATTTCAGAACTCAGAAAAAGACCCGCTTCTATCAAAAGTACAGTCATACCATAGATTATATCTTAAACTACTCACTCTGTTGTTAACCTCACTTTTTACAAAAACTGTCAAGGCATATTTTCGCGACAACACGGTGTATACGGTAATTGACATGATACTACAGATATAATTGTCGTTATCAGTTTGGTTCGTTAGGGCTGGTAATTTTGGTTATCACAATGTAGCTATTCATCTTACCAGAAAATTGACTCGAAGGTACTTACTCAGACTGGTTGCAGAACGTTGTCAACCTAGAGCTTATTAGAATCATGGAAAAAGATCAACTTCACAATGAAGAAAATTGAAAAGATCTTCTCCACATCATGGGGTACTATCGAATCACTCACGGTCTCCTTGAATTTCATTAGTTCGGACTAAATGAAGTAACAGTGAAATAAAATACAAGTAAATATAGAACAATTGAACAAAAAATAGAAAATACAAATAAAAAATTGAGAGATTCCAAGTCAAGTTACTTCACGACGTTACGATTGTTAGTATCCACAATCGTCTTCGGGGGATGACTGGTCTAATTCGTCCGAGAGCTAACTATTTATGGGTCATTCGAATACTTCCACTTATCTCATCTCCGCTTTCTTTTTTCTGTTACGCCGGTTTAGCGAGAGATTAGCGTTTGGCGGGAGTTGGCATTTTTTCGCTTGATTATGGGTTTCCATATGTTGCGTATCTCTGCTAGCTTATCTGAATCTATTGGACAACATGTATGCGGCTTCTTTGAATTTCCTCCTGAACCAATGTTCCTCCCTGTGTATGATCTCAGCTTAGGACCACCCGATGTTATGTTAATGGGTCCAAACATGCTCTTCTATTCCTAATTTGCTGGTTCCCCCTCGCTGTGTGTGTTTCTTGTGCTCGGCAATGCGAACTCTCAATGGCCTCTGACTTTCACCGATATAATATTTTCCGCACTCACAGGGTATCCGGTAAATGCAATTCTTGGAATCGCAGTCCACGTTTGGTGGCCNATCAATTGACACTGTAAATAATTGGGCAGTAAATTATTTATCATTTTGAAAATGAAAGTCATTGTTTGAATACCATGATTTTGTTTCACATTAAAACAGTTGAGGATATCGATTTTATATTCGTGTACCTGTTGCAAGCAAGGATAATCCGCATTGCTTTATTTTGTAGAATTTGCAGTCTGTCATAATTAGATATGTTCGTGTAAATTATAGAACTGCAATAGTTGAAATGAGGCAATATCAAAGTATTGTACACTATTATCCGACTAGACTGAGATAAAGATGAAGTTATACGTCTCATGAATCCAATTTTTTCAACTATTTTTTTTCGAAACATAGTCAATATGTTTATCAAATTTCAGTTGGGTATCAATTACGAATCCCAAATATCTCATTTCCTGAACGCGTTCAATCCGCTGATCATTTATTTTGATATCTAATTCCATACTTAAAAAATTTTGATAAAGAAAATTATTGCCAATAAACATATATTTACTTTTAGTTTCATTAACTTTCAGTTTATTGATTTTAAATTTATAAAGAAGTTGATCTATTTCATCATTCAATGTGTTCATAAGATCAGCGAAATCACTACTATTGAAGTATATCAAAGTATCATCAGCGAAAAGATGAAATTTACATTTCGTCAGAACATAACTCAAATCAAGAATGAAAGAGGACCTAAAACACTTCCTTGTGGCACACCATAGTTGTTGAGGTGGCACTCTGACTCTATGTTTGCCATTTTGGTTTTTTGATATCTATTGCCCAGATAACTTGTTATCCACTGTATTAGTGAACCCGAAAATCCATATTTCTTTAATTTCAATATTAATACTTCGCGATCGATTGTTTCAAATGCCCTTTTCATATCAATGAAAACTGCACATATTCCATATTCCAATACAAGCAACAATCAAAAAGTGAAAAAAATTGAACTATGAACACGGGATGAAAATTAAAAAATTATTAACAAAAAATGAGAAGAAAAAAATTTCCATCCAAGTTACTTCACGACGTTTCGATAGCTGGACTCATTTCTCAGAGATCTGACTATTCATAGGTCATTCGAGTGCTTTCACCTATCCTTTCTTCCCTCTCTCCGCTTCATCGGTTTCATCGGAAACTGACCGTTTGGCGGGAGTTGGTCGTGTTCCGGTTGATTAGAGGTTTCCATATGTTGCGTATCTCTACGCTAGCTTGGCTAAATGCTACGTTGGACAACATATATGTGGCTTCTTTGAATTTTCTCCTAAACCAGTGTTCCTCTTTGTGGATGATTTCAACTTGAGACCACTTGATGTTATGTTGATGAGTCCATTCACAGATTCTTCAGAGATTTCAAATCAATTCATATCATATTAGACAATGGAAGTCCGAACTAAAGAAATCCACCACGAGACATTGTCAATCACCTTTAAACAAACGCTTCTTCTAAAGTTATATCATACCATATCCCGTTTCACTTGCAATAAGGAAGGTAAATACCAGCTACCCTGAGGGTTTTGAAGTAAAACTGATGAAGTTAATGTATAAATATGTCGCCGTGAAAATCCAATAGAACATTATTCTTCCTCCGGTCCACAGGGCTAACCACCCGGTTGACCCAACACTTGGTTCCTAGTAATCGAGAAAGGGGCCACACAATAGACCTGCTCGGAGGGGTCAGAGGCAAGGTGTTGGGGCCCATAACGATGATTTGCCTACCGATGACAACCTTGGCAATGACAACGGACGCTTTGAGTGGACTCATGCGCTAAAAGATAGCCTTATGCATTGCTACGAGAGTAGTGAGCCCGCGCGAAGAGGGTACATGGCGAGATTGCATGCCGCCTTTTCCGCCCAAAATCTTATGAATTACGTATCCTATCTTCGGCGGCAGGGATAAAGAATATTTTTCCTAGCCTGCCAACGAAGTGGTAGAAGTGACAGTTCTACCACCCGTTGGCACGGCTGGAGAGGAGACTCGCATCATTCCACCAATGGTGTCAATCAAAACACGTAGGGCGTTCCACAGAATTAGGCCCCTGAAGCCACAAGAACTGGCTTGTTTTTATGCGGAGGTTCATAGTGCTCTAACAGGAGACGCTAACATCTGGAAAATCAACACCGCCGTGTATAGCGTCGTTCAATCGTTTTCCGAATCGGAAGGACGAGATCCCGACCTTGCAATTCGGAAGACTGAACGGCGTATATACAAGATGGAGGGTAAGATCACGTCGGCGAGACAACACGCGTCTCGTATCCAATGTGTGATGGATTACAGGGCGGACAACAGGCCTTTCACGTCCGCATTGCGGCGAATAGCCGCCAAACTACGATGTATCTATCACACTTTGAGTCAAGGCGTGCTGCTGACCACCAAACAGCACTGCCTTGATAGGATACGAATGCTATTGGTTGCTAAGAAGTCACTAGTGAGGCGAGCGAGAGGTATCGCGGAAATCCTTAGGTTCCGCGAGAAACCTTCTTGCTCATTCCAAGAGCTTCCGCGTGTTGTGGATAATCCGCCGACCGCTGAGCAGGTGGATTCATTCTGGAAGGATATATATGAATACCCGCAGCCACTCAACATAGACACTCCAGCCCTAGCGCAGTTCGAAGCGTTCAATGAACTGCGCAACCCGATAACCCCGGATGACGTTCGAAGAGCCCTTGTAGATTCCGTGACCTTGGCCGCTCCAGGTTCAGATGGGCTGAACATTTTTTGGTGGAAAAAACTAACAAGCACCAACCGCTATATGACCAGACTCATGGCTGGACGGAGAGCAGCCGATTCCGAACTGGTTTGTCGAAGGGCGGACCGTTCTCGTCTCCAAAAACGAAGATTTGTCGATTCCTAAGAATTACAGACCAATAATATGCTTGAATTCGTATTATAAGTTGTTCACAAGCATCTTATACACAAGAATACCCACCGCAATTGACCGAGTGTTCGAACGGATATATGAGCAGAGAGGGTCCAAGAGAGGAATCGCTGAATGTAAAGAGAACCTGCTCATCGATTAATGTGTAACGCGGGACTTGATACAATATAAGCGTTACCTCTCTATGGCCTGGATCGATTACCGTAAGGCATTTGATACAATTTCGCATGAGCTCCTGCCTTGCGGTACTCGATAACATAGTGAGATGCATTGAACAACTGATACCACTTTGGCGAACTCGCTTCACCATAACATCTGGTCAAGCCAGAGTCCAAACAGGGTGGGTCACTTTCGGAAGGGGTGTATTTCAGGGCGATTCCCTCAGTCCCAATCTCTTCTGCATCTCACTATTGCCATTATCCGTTGGGCTCAGAAATACTCGAGGGTATAACTGAGACACTGCCGGAAACCGGAGGCACAAATTCTCCAATTTGTTTTATATGTATGATCTCAAACTTTATGCCTCTGGAGAGAAGAGTCTCCATTATTCCTTGAAAGTGGTGGAAGAGTACACGCATGCTATAGGTATGAAATTCAGGATAGACAAATGTGCAACGATCCATCTCGAAAGAGGACGATGCGAGGACTACGAAGATGATGTGCAGCTCATAGATAGAAGCATCCTACACCATTTGGATGTCGGAGAGAGGTATACTTACCTCGGGGTGGAACAACGCCACTAACAAGAGGTAACAGCAGTAAAGAACTCTCTCCGCGCAAGTATCAGCACAAACTTCCGACAGATCTGGTCATCGGAACTGTCAGGGAAGAACAAAATTGCTGCAACAAATATGCTTACCGTTCCAATCTTACTCTACTCCTTTGGAGTAGTGAAGTAGACTAGGGGGGAACTGTATCAACTCGGAAAAATGATACATCTCTATAGGAGTTTGCATCCCAAATCATCCGTTCCACGGTTGTATTTCCCCCAACAATAGGGAGGCCGTGGACTTTTGAGTTTGGAGGGTCTACATGACAGAATGGTACTGGATATAGCCTGTAAATTCGTCAGGAGTTCGGATCCCTTTCTCTGCATGATCCGTGACCATGAGAGAGCAGGAATTGGAAAATTTCTCTTTAGAGCAGCTGCACTGAACGAGGTGACCACAACTAACAGAGTGATGATTGAAATACTTCTGAATACTACTTTCTCACATATACAGTGTCACACATAAAGTCCGCATCCAATGGGATTTTTTTTTGTTCATCTCTTCAAGCAACTTTTGATGTCTTCATTAGGTTGTGCTTTGAAAATGATGCCAAATGACATGCATATGACCGATCAAGTGATTTTTCTTCCCTGTCAAATTTGACATAATTTCCAATAAGTGTTCAGAAAAGCAGTTATTGCTCGAAATTTCGAAAATCTAACTTGTTATCCACTGTATTAGTGAACCCGAAAATCCATATTTCTTTAATTTCAATATTAATACTTCGCGATCGATTGTTTCAAATGCCCTTTTCATATCAATGAAAACTGCACATATTCCATATTCCAATACAAGCAACAATCAAAAAGCGAAAAAAATTGAACTATCAACACGGGATAAAAATTAAAAAATTATTAACAAAAAACAAGAAAAAAAAAGATTCCCATCCAAGTTACTTCACGACGTTTCGATTGTCGTCTTCGGGTGATAACTGGACTCATTCCTCAGAGATCTGACTACTCATAGGTCATTCGAGTGCTTTCACCTATCCTTTCTTGCCTCTCTCCGCTTCATCGGTTTCATCGGAAACTGACCGTTTGGCGGGAGTTGGTCGTGTTCCGGTTGATTAGATGTTTCCATATGTTGCGTATCTCTACGCTAGCTTGGCTAAATGCTACGTTGGACAACATATATGTGACTTCTTTGAATTTTCTCCTGAACCAGTGTTCCTCTTTGTGGATGATTTCAGCTTGAGACCACTTGATGTTATGTTGATGAGTTCAAACATGCTCTGCTATTCCGGATTTGCATTCACAGATTCTTCAGAGATTTCAACTCAATTCATATCATATTAGATAATGGAAGTCCAAACTAATGAAATCCACCATGAGACATTGTCAATCACCTTCAAACAAACGCTTCTTATAAAGTTATATCATACCATATCCCATTTCACTTGCAATAACGAAAGTAAATACCAGCTACCCTGAGGGTTTGAAATAACACTGATGAAGTTAATGTGTAAATATGTCGCCGTGAAAATCAAAGTACACGCGACCGAATATTTTTTAAATTTTCGTATGCAAAATCACGAATCGAAGAGCGATTTGCACGCGTGAACCGCTTCATCTGATCAAACTTTAAGCGTTTCACCTTTGTTATTGAAATTCGTCTTCATAATATTATAATTATCTTTCACTCCTCTTTCTATTTGTTTTCATCCTGAAATGAGTTCAGTTTTGCCTTCTGAAAACACTTCTCATCAATAAATATACGTCTCTATCTTATGCATTGACTTTTTTGAAGAGCTCAGCTGTCGTATTGAATTGTAGAAATGTTGACGGTATTTTTCGATGAATACTGAACTGATTGAGATAAAGCTCGAAAAATGTTTTTCAATATTCACATTTCGACTCCTGCCGCTCGAGATGTATCCGGGAAATATAATAAAATTGTTTACACCCCACAGATTCTTTTCACGATACTGTCATTGGCAAATGCGATTCTTCGATAAAAAAAACCCGTTCCGGAAAGTTTACCAATTCGCTGATATTTCCACATGGATGTAATATCGAACTGGAATTGAACAAGAGGGTGTCGAGTTACACGTATGGTCTCGTCTGATATTCACGCATGGAGAAATATTATCGAATTTGATTCGACTGCCGCGAATGAAAACATTTCATTTCATCGGAGTTGATGAACCATTTCGCGTAGGAAAACGAAATTATGACAAAAATAAGGAGAAAGACCACATTATTAGTTCTAAGTTCGATTTTTACTGTTTTTGAATTTTGTAGTTCACCCCTAGTTTTTCAACTATATGAATTCGATAATAAAATTGTAACAAGAATCGAATATTCTGTAGTAATATTTCATGAAATTATTCATAGTTTCTGGATTAACGGCTGGAGTTGAAACGAAAAGAAAAGTCAAACTTCAAAAAGCAAATTTTCTATACTTTTACATGATGTTATTATGGAAAATAATGTTTTCAATCACAAAAGAAGGGAAAATATAATAATCAAATTTTCTTGGTAACACATTTCAAATAAGTAGTTTCAATAGAATGTTTGTCAATGAGATTTGGAAAAAAATTGAATCTCAAATATATAAGTTGTTTCGATAATAATAATAATGATAATAATATTGATAACCGAACCGGAAGCCCAGGCGCACCCGCGAAGGAGAACATTATTCTTCCTCCGGTCCACAGGGCTAACCACCCGGTTGACCCAACACTTGGTTCCTAGTAATCGAGAAAGGGGCCACACAATCGACCTGCTCGGAGGGGTCAGAGGCAAGGTGGTGGGGCCCATAACGATGATTTGCCTAGCGATAAAAACCCTGGCAATGACAACGGACGCTTTGAGTGGACGCATGCGCTAAGAGATAGCCTTATGCATTGCTACGAGAGTAGTGAGCCCGCACGAAGAGGGTACATGGCGAGATTGCATGCTTTGTGGTGTGAAATACATCCGTAGCATGCCGCCTTTTCTGCCCAAAATCTTATGAATTACGTATCCTATCTTCGGCGGCAGGGATATAGAATCTGTTTCCTAGCCTGCTAACGAAGTGGTAGAAGTGACAGTTCCACCACCCGTTGGCACCGCTGGAGAGGAGATTCGCATCATTCCACCAATGGTGTCAATCAAAACACGCAAGGCGTTCCACAGAATTAGGCCCCCGAAGCCACAAGAACTGGCTTGTTTTTATGCGGAGGTTCATAGTGATGGAGGGTAAGATTATGTCGGCGAAACAACACGCGTCCAATGTGTGATAGATTACAGGGCGGCCAACAGGCCTTTCACGTCCGCAGTGCGGCGAATAGCCGCCAAACTACGATGTATCTATCACACTTTGAGTCAAGGCGTGCTGCTGACCACCAAACAGCACTGCCTTGATAGGATACGAATGCTAGTGGCTGCTAAGAAGTCACTAATGAGGCGAGCGAGAGGAATCGCGGAAAACCTTAGGTTCCGCGAGAAACCTTCTTGCTTATTCCAAGAGCTTCCACGTGTTGTGGATAATCCGCCGACCGCTGATCAGGTGGAATCCTTCTGGAAGGATATATATGAATACCCGCAGCCACTCAACATAGACATTCAAGCCCTAGCGCAGTTCGAAGCTTCCAACAGAGAGCTTCGACAGCCTGAGCTCAATGAACTGTGCAACCTGATAACCCCGGATGACGTTCGAAGAGCCCTTGTGGATTCCGTGAACTTTGCTGCTCCAGGTCCAGATGGCCTGAACACTTTTTGGTGGAAAAAACTAAAAAGCACCAACCGCCATATGACCAGAGTTTTCAACTCATGGCTGGACGGAGAGCAGCCGATTCCGAACTGGTTTGTCGAAGGCCGGACCGTTCTCATCCCCATAAGCGAAGATTTGTCGATTACTAAGAATCACAGACCGATAATTTGCTTGAATTCGTATTATAAGTTGTTCGCGAGCATCTCATACACAAGAATACCCACCGCAATTGACCGAGTGTTCGAACGGATATATGAGCAGAGAGGGTCCAAGAGAGGAGTCGCTGGATGTAAAGAGAACCTGCTCATCGATTAATGTGTAACGCGGGACTTGATACAATATAAGCGTAACCTCTCTATGGCCTGGATCGATTACCGTAAGGTATTTGATACATTTGCTCAGATGCCTTGCTTAACCCGATGAAATAGTGAGATGCATTGAACAACTGATACCACTTTGGCGAACTCGCTTCACCATAACATCTGGACAAGCCAGAGTCCAAACAGGGTAGGTCACTTTCAGAAGGGGTGTATTTCAGGGCGATTTCCTCAGTCCCAATCTCTTCTGCATCTCACTATTGCCATTATCCGTTGGGCTCAGAAATACTCGAGGGTATAACTGAGACACTTCCAAAAACCGGAGGCACAAATTCATCAATTTGATGATCTTAAACTTTATGTCCCTGGAGATTCTCCATTATTCCTTGAGGGTGGTGGAAGAGTACACGCATGCTATCGGTATGAAATTCAGGATGTGCATTGATTCATCTCGAAAGAGGACGATGCGAGGACTACGAAGATGATGTGCAGCTCATAGATAGAAGCAACCTACACCATTTGGATGTCGGAGAGAGGTATACTTACCTCGGGGTGGAACAACGCCAATAACAAGAGGTAACAGCAGTAAATAACTCTCTCCGCGCAAGTATCAGCACAAACTTCCGACAGATTTGGTCATCGGAACTTTCGGGGAAGAATAAAGTTGCTGCAACAAATATGCTTACCGTTCCAATCTTACTCTACTCCTTTGGAGTAGTGAAGTGGACTAGGGAGGAACTGTATCAACTCGGAAAAATGATACATCTCTATAGGAGTTTGCATTCCAAATCATCCGTTCCACGGTTGTACTTCCCCCTACAACAGGGAGGCCGTGGACTTTTGGGTTTGGAGTATCTACATGACAGAATGGTACTGGATATAGCCTGTAAAGTCGTCAGGAGTTCAGATCCCTTTCTCTGCATGATCCGTGACCATGAGAGAGCAGGAATTGGAGAATGTCTCTTTAGAGCAGCTGCACTGAACGGGGTGACCACAACTTTGTCACCGAGTTGGAACCCGTTCAGCAAAAAGCTCATATAAAACCCGCAGAGATCTCCTTACTTCTGCGGAAACACAAGAAACTGAGGGGTTCATCATGGCTTGCCAGGATGGTGTCTCCAACACCTTAGTCTACCGCAGTCGAATGATGAATATAGAGGTTCTTGACACAAGGTGCAGAGCTTGCTATGAGGCGCCCAATACCCTAATACACTTGCTGTCAGCATGTTCATCATGTCAGAATGTCCAACATCGATTCGGACATTCGCATCAGTTAGTATGAATTCGAATACGTGTGGAATATTTTCAGTTTGCCTATCATTTCGACTATCGCCTTTGTTAATGTCTGCTGCAGTTGGAGGCAGAGTGCCATGCTCAAAAACCTGCAGATCATTACTAATGAACTCGAAAATATCGAATAATCTTCTATAAAACTCACTTCATTGACTGCAACCTCACGAATTTTAATGAATTCATTTCCACCATTAATATCGAAATGTACAATCTCCATGTACTTTTTCAACTGAAATCACTTTTTTGGTCCTTTTCTGCCAGTTTTTTCGGTAATATCAGATACTTCTCCTTCAACTAGCTCTATATCACCTTCATATCAAATTTTGGAAAATTGGAAAATTATTTTTACGCCTGATGCTTTGTTTCAATTTTCTCCAAATCAACTCGATGGGATTGAAAACACAAAAATAGGGGGAAGTCTCAGTATGGTGTGTCCATACTTTTCAGCAATACTTTCAAGGGCATACACTTTTTCAAATGTTTTTGTCTGTGAAACTTCAAGCAGTTGGTTTTTGGTATAGTTATCTTCAAAATACAAATTGTTATCCATTAAAAACCTTTATATTTCATCTTTCCTATAATTTTTATTCGGTACTTTGATAAGCTGTCGCGAATGATAGAAAGCGTTGTCAAGAACTATTATACACTATTCGCATCCAAATTTGAGATCTATGTGTTTTCAAACAATTCCTCAAAATTATCAGCTTCCTTGTTCTTATGATAGTCAACATTGCAGTCCTCTAGTTTTTTTCCACATAATTTCAAAGAATTCGGAACCCATCCTTTACTTCCTCCGCAATGCACAATGATTAGTCGCGAACCTTTGTTTGCAGGCATGTTAGGCTTACACATTCTAGAACAATCAGTCCACCCTTTCGTAACTGTGTCGTGAGTGTCATATCAAGTTTCGTCCAAATAGAAAATTTGCCGTTGTTCTTGTCTATATTCAGTTACTTGTTCTGAGTATTTGTTACGCAATTCCACTGTTCTTCTGCTTTCCATAACTGCTTGACGTTTGTTTATTATTTTGAATCTAAATCCTAGTTTCTTCATCCAACTCTGAAGAGTTTTGTCACAGCAGCTCACGTTATGGCCGGATGTATTTAATTTCTTTCTTATGATTTCAATTGTAGGAATCTCATTGCCTTTGTAATAATCGTATATTGTTTTTTAACGATTTTATTAGATGAACATCTGAAGGATTTGGTAATCCCGTATCACATCGCGTCTTGCGTTCATGAGGTTTGTTTTTGATTATTTAATGTATAGTTGAGTAAGGAATTCTGGTCAAATTTGATGTTGCTTGTGATAGTTTGTTTCCTTAGGAATCAAACTTGAGATGTAGATTCTTATATACATCGAAACATACTCTCTGTGTTTCAATATCCAAATGCATCCGAATCTTATTCACTGGTATCTCTTTTTCGCATTGTTCACCAGCGCTATTGGAATCAGAACACAGGAAATTTTAAGTAATTATAACTGCACCAATATCGAATTTCAACACTCAAATCGCGATCAGTTCCTGAACTGAACATTGACGACACAATAGCGATACACATCCCCACATTCTATTCGTCACCGTAACATGACTTCAAATTTAATTTTATGACTCTTCAGCCAAACATAAAACTCGGTTAGTAAAAATTGTCCAATACGAACCGCCAATTCTTCAGTCCACGTGGGCTAGTTCGTAGCGACATTATTTCTCTGTATTCTTTTTTTGGCCTTTGAGATGCCGAAAGCTTTAACTATTCACAATAAAGATTACTTCGACTACACCTATTGATTCTGTGGAATGGATATATTCAAATGGTAGATATTTTCGATTCGTTGATGTACTTTGGAAGACTCGGTTTCGAATATTCGAAAAAAGCCTGCGTAGTGATGAACGATTGGTAGTTTGAACTACCCGAAAATGTCTAGTAATTTGAAACGATTACTTGATCAGAAACCCTGATGGAAATGCTTAGAGAGAAATAATAGTGATTCAAAACTGTTTTCAGTTATTTTTGATTCCGTGACTAGTAAATTCAACATGAGAAGAGGATTAGTTCATTTCGTTCTGTTTGTCACAGAAAGTTTCATTCTACAGGTCAAATCACGACCTCGAAGACACTTATTTTCTGAATGTCTAAAAAAAGAAACGAATAGCGGTTCAATAATGGATAGAACTGGTGCGACCGACATCCAATCTTTTCTGTCGCTGAATTTCCCACGATTCTCCTTCAGGTCTGAAGATGAAAGTAAAGAAGTGAAAACATCGTTGACATTATATAATGGATAAAGCTCGAATCCATTGAAAAACTAACTCCATTGAAAACACTCCTATAGATACCCTGAGAAAAAATATGCTAGGCAGGTAAAAAAAACAGAAAATATTTACTACTTAGTTGAATGTGAGAAAATCAGTTACAAAAAAACAAAAAAGCGATATGAATTTAGCGATATCGTCGTAGAGTGAATTATGAATGATACAATAGTGATTGCCAAAAAAGTAGGATGAAACTGAAAGTATCTCTTGGATAAGATAACTTCAATACAGATCACACTCAGTTGAACTTGCTGTCAGACTAGTGTGAACAGATTTTCGAAAAACGTTGTATATACTGAGTAACTGAAATTAGAATATGTAATGTACGATGTCTGTTGAAAAAATACGGTGAATTTTCATTTTTCTCAAAAAATATTCATTTATTCATCAATTTCTATTTTGATGCCTTTGAAGTAGTTCCTCTTAGATATAATACACTTGTGCCATCGTTTCCTCCAATCCTCGAATTACTCGTATATCCTTTTATATAATTGAAATCTCTCAGCGAATCGATTTTTATCTTCTTAATCGACGCAAATGCCGTCCCTCCAACAGTCTCTACTATCTTGTGGACAGGATAAAGTGGCAGGGAGCCAAATCTGGTAAATACGATTGCTGTGGCCAAATTACAATGTTGCTTTTGGCCAAAATATTAGGAAAAAGTAATGACGAGTGAGCAGGTGCATTATCGTAATGCAAAAGTAATATTTTTCGAAAACGGCGCATAACTTCAAGATATTACTCCTTATTGACCGTTGTACCATATGGCAAGATCTCCTTATGCACTGCACCGAGGAAATCCAAGAAGACAGTCGGTGAAACCTTGACAATTGATCGAACTTGGCTTGCTTTTTTGGTCTTGACTCTTCTGAGCTCTTTCATTGGGACGATTGGACTTTGGTTTCGATGTCAAATCTGGATCGCACTTGACGTCATTCAAAAATTTTTGAGCGATGGTCATGTTTTGATCGAAATTCAGCAATTTTGCAAAAATCATGGAGAAAGCCGTAAACCACCATATCCTCAAATATTTGGAAGGCTTCAACATCTTGAGCGATAATATGGCTTTCGGAAACCAAGATCAACAGGCAACCTTCTATCGTATGTCAATCATATTTCGAATAACGCTATCGATAAGCATGGAGAGTCAAGAGCTGTTGCTCTCAATATTTCTAAGGCCTTTGACCGTGTGTGGCATGAGAGTTTGCTGGCCAAACTTCGATGCTATGGCTTGTCGAATTATTTTTGTGTATGGCTGTTCAGCTTCCTGGAAGAATGTTCCCTGCAAGTGGCTGTCGATGGATATCTCTCGAATACTTTCTGGTCTGTAGATAAGTCCTATTAAAAATTTTTCCTTATTTAGTTCAACTAAGATCTACATCTGTTCAATAAATTCCGAACATTCTCTGATAAGAATTTCAAATTTAATGTTACATTTTATATACATACCAATTCCCACAGCATGTGTTTGTCTATCGAGTCTAATAAATTCATAGTTAGGAATTCTCACAGCGTCGGTACCCACTCCAGAGCGGAGCCATGTTTCCGTAATACCCAGGACATCTTAATTTGAATTTTCCACCTGAGCAGAAAAACCATTGAAATCACTCAGGAGAGACCGAACATTTAAGTGGGCGAATTTCAGGCTCATCTGAACAGGTACAGTTATTAGTAGAATAAATGTGTAATAAAAAAAAAGGAGAGAAAAAAATATTTAGGACTGAAGAGAGAGTGTTAGGATAAAAGGGCAGAAGAACCAAGACAGAAAATCGGAATGTAACAAATTTATAGTAGGAGAGAGGTAACAAGAGGCAAGTAAGAAGAAGAAAACGAGAAAAAAATTGTGTCAGGAATACTCAGACAGAATTACAAAAAAAAAAATAAATGCAATTAAATTCAAGTACATAAGCCGCTGCATGTGACCACCCTGTAGAATATTCGATTACCTACATTTTGACATAAACTCAGAATGAGTGCATACTACTATTTTAACAAATCAAAAATAACGTAAAGTATCAAGTAAAATTAGTAGTAAACTAAAGACAATCTACTGAATAGTGTCTAAGAAATTTAATGCGAACAGTGGCACCATTATACTTAACATAAATTGAGCCATTTGTGAACCAAACATTTTTCTTATCAAACTTTTTCACTGCTTTGTCCGAAATATCAAGTTTCAACCTAGTTAAGTCCTCTTTCATGATTATCCCTGTATTCTTGAGATATTTTCTGTTCCTCACAACAGCTGTCCGTGACTTATCGTTGAAAAACCGTACCAATACAGCTGAAGGTCGTGGTTTACTGATGCTGATGTTTTTTGCGGGAACTCTGTAAATATTCTCGATATCAGTTAGTTTAATATTTTTGAGATTATAGATTCTCATTTGAGATACGAATAATCTTTTTGGATAGATCCTCGCCTTTTTCTTCTTCAACCTCGAAAATTCTTATGTTGGGATTTCTGGAGAGTTGTTCTTGTTTGTCGAGCAGTGTTTCCATTTCCAAATATTTAGTTTTCAAGGTACATACCTCATTTTTTAGCTCGAGGATTTCCTTTACCTGCATGTCCAGTCGTTTTTCCAGTTTTTCTTCGAATTTACTGGATAGCTTGCTAGCTATATCTTGCAAAAATTCTTCGTTGGAAATGCTGCGTATCTGTTCACTGAACGGTGACTTGATTTCATCCATATCTTTTTTGGTAAGCGGCATTTCGATACTAGGTATGTTATTATTCGTTTTGATAGAACAATAAAGTTGTTACTATAGTTTGGAATGTCGTTGAGAGTTTATTTTAAATCATTTGAAATCACACAGCGGGCTACACTGAATCCATTTTTTCAATAGCAGAAAATCTCCTAATATGCAAAATATGTCTAACTTTTATGTCTCCCACCAACAAACTTGACCTGCTAGCCAAGTGAAAAGTGAACATATGTTCGAATGTATGTATCCCGAGAAATTTGAAAAGTCACCGTATATTTTGAATCAAAAGCAGAGAAAATACTTGGACAAATCACAAAGTGTGGCTGGCTTCTGTTGATGACTGTGCATTTGTGTTGTCTCTACAACCAAGTGTTTCCTTTGTGAAAATACTTTGAAAACTTTTCGCAATAACTTATTAGGGTAGAAAGAAAGTTGTTGAAGAAGCTCGATAAAAAATAATACAAGGAATTAATTTTATTATGGTAGGTGATGGTTCGTCCAGATGTTTATAATAGGCTCGTACATAGTGTTGAATTTAGTTGAGTTAACTATTATGATATTGATTTGTTTCTATTTCATCATGAATGAAATAATTTCTGTTTATACTTTTCTTGAAAGTGAAGTTTGAGGGTTTTCAAAATAATTGTTCATTATAAATAGATAGAGAAAACTGTCACAGACAAAACATTCCATTGATTTCAGGAATTTTTTTGTTATATTACAACTAATATCGAAATAAAACATCATGTTTTTTCAAATTTTGGTAGTTTCGAAAAATATTTGCATATAACATTTTCAATTCAGAAAATGTCAGTGATGTAGAGAGTTGAAAGAGAACCGTTTAGTTGATTATGTCCTTCCATGGACCATTCGGAAACAACGAGCTTGTTATTGCGAACAAGTCAGTTATTAATTTTCCACTAACGATATTTGATCAACACCACGAGCACAATTATGTAGAAACTCGTTAAACATTTTCAAAAGAGTGGTCGCGTTAATTGTGTTGAATCATTATTTTTTATAATTAGTGCAATAACAGTATACTAAATATTTACATAATAACAATGACAAACGTGAAATTTGTTTCTGATGGGTATAATAATGGTGAGACTGAAACATCTGAGAGAAATCGTAAATATGTTAGTTGAATCCCATATATGTACACACCAGTGTCATTGCTTTTCGAGTTAAAAAGCCGTGGATTATTAGAATTTCTTCCTGACGTTTCGCTGGCGCGAGTGGCAAGCTTCTTCAGAGGTTTAACCATCATGGCTTGCTGTCCGATGACTACCTTTTAGGCGTCATCTACTTGATGACGAGGACTACTTTTTAGGTAGTCATCGGACAGTAAGCCATGATGGTTAAACCTTTGAAGAAGCTAGCTATTCGCGCCAGCGAAATGTCAAGAAGAAATTCCAAAAATCCACGGCTTTCAAACTCGAAAAGCAATGACACTGAAAACCTCAGCCATGAAAGTCTAAATCATTTTGTTATGTATACACACTTTAACGACTTACCTGAATGGATTCCGCCAGCCAATGGCAGTTGAATCTGATTGGCCAGTGTGAGGAGGCTTGTTTTTTCTATTTCATCCAATGGATTCAAATGTGCGTGGTGGTCACGCACCTATCATTGTTTGAGTTACTTCGATAAATGAAGTTGATTATCTAAAACTGAAGTATTATATTGTATGGCGTCAACACTGTACACTGTACGCCACGCCGCCCCGATATGTCAGAGTAAAATTGGAGAGGTTTTTTCTGGTCATCGCCAGATATTTCTTCGGCGCCAGCTTCCCAGAGTTGCTCAGGGTGTTCCTGGCAAAACTGCGTCCTTTGATTCCATCCCATCCCTTTAGGGATCGAGCATGGGTGTGACGTTTGGCTAGTTCCGCAATTGTCAAAGATATCAGGCAGTAGGTGTCACTGGGCCATGAAATTCTTAGTCCAGCCATTCCTTTGGCTGAAGAGTCCGCAATGCGATTGCCTTTACTCCTGTCGTAACCTTTAACCCACCTCAGGATAATGTTATCATCTAACGAGGCTTTAGCTAAATCTTGGTGGTACTCTAGTACTAGCCCTGAGGTAACACGTTGTCTGTTCAAGGCTAATAGGGCTTGTCTACTATCAGTGCAGATTGTTATGTTTTTGCCAGAATTTTATTTCCTGATTATTTCTTTTGTGGAGATTGAGATACCAGCCAGTTCTGTTTGAACTACAATAATATTTTTTCCCATTCCCCACTTGATCCTTAGGCTCTGTGATCTGAAGTAAACTCCACATCCTGAGCCTTCTTTGGTTTTTGAGCCGTCTGTATATATGCGTATTGCATTTGAAGCATCTGACTCTGTGTTCTGTTTTATTTGTATTAAGTAGGGTTCATTTTAATAACAAACCTGGGTACAATTGCATCACTGGCTGCCTGCAGCAGCGCAGTAAGCGCTTCTCACCATAGGCTTACCCTCAATTGACCCATTCCCACTTTTAGGTTTTCACCAGATGTGCGCAATCGTGACATGGCTATTAACGCAGCTCCATTTATTGAATACTTCGAGAATCGACAAATAATCCAAGAAGCATGAACCATACATAAGAAACAACGAAAATAAAAACATTACATTTTTATAAATAGTTCACCAGTGGCAGGTGTATATAAATTCTCTGACAGACAACCAAACCGGTATTCGAATTCACCACATTTCCTTTGAATTGAACTTATTTGAATAACATACCAATAATAATATTTGAACACAAGTTATATTGATAAAACTATTTTTTTATTCTCTTCTCTATCTTTAAATTTGAATAAAACAAAGTATGTGTGAGATATGATCGAAATTTTTTGAAATCCTTTGCCATTATGTGTGGAATATAACATCGTTCAAATGTCCGCCACGGCTTCTTTGGGAGGAGCGTATCTGAAACGTCCAATAAATCAGGCGGAGTTAGACCGATGATATGGGTTATGTTGGCTTTGAGGGCCGATGTGGTTTGTGTCTTTTCGCATACACCTGCGAGCTGAGAAAATCCCACAAGAAAACGTCTAACGGAGTCAAATCGCACGATATCGGTGGCCAGTTCACATCACCTCCACGTGAGATGACCATGTTCTCATCACACGTGTGGCATGAGCAGTGTGGCCGTAGCGCCATTCTGTTGAAACCATATGTTGTTGGTGAACAGTCCTCGCTGTTGACAGTAATGTCTTGGCCAAAGTCGCCTTCGTTCTCAAAGATAATTCACGACGTTTCGATTGTTAGTATCCACAGTCATCTTCGGGGGATGACTGGACCGATTCCTCCGTGAGCTGACTATTTATAGGTCATTTGAGTACTTTCACTTACCTCTGCATTCGTTTATCCGCTTCACTGGTTTTAGTGGGAGATGACCGTTTGCCGGGAGTTGGCCATTTTTTGCTTGATTGCGGTGCGAAAAATCATATATCGGTGAAACTAAGAGGCCATTGAATGTTCGCATTGTCGAACACAAGAAACACTCACAGCGAGAGGAAACCAGCAAATCAGGAATAGCAGAGCATGTTTGGACCCAACAACATAACATCGAATGGTCCCAAGCTGAGATCATACACAAAGAAGAACATTGGTTTAGGAGGAAATTCAAAGAAGCCGCATACATGTTATTCAACAATGTAGTCAGCCAAGCTAGGGTAGAGATACACAACATATGGAAACCCATAATCAGGCGAAAAATGGACAAAACCCGCCATCGAAACCAGTGAAACGGATAAAGGAAAGCAGAGCTTAGTGAAAGTACTCAAATGACCTCTAAATAGTCAGCTCACCGAGGAATCGGTCAAGACATCATCCGAAGACGATTGTGTATACTAACAATCGAAACGTGGTGAATTAACTTGGCTTGGAATCTTTCAACTTTTTAATTTTATTTTATTTATTTTTTGTTCAATTTGCTCCATTTTTACTTGTATATTATTTCACTATTATTTCATTTAAGGTTTTTTGCTTAATATAATTGTTTTTTCAGCTATTAATTTTTATTTTTCTTCTTTAATTTTTCAATTCTTCAGACAGAAGAAAACTGAAAAGTGACCAAATTCTCGAAGAAATCAAGTATTACTCGAAGCGCAAACTTGGAAATAGATGTGCTTTTATTTTTTTACTGTAGATCAATAGGTGAATATACTACTGAAGTAGAAGTATTGCTCAGAGTACCCTTCGGTATTTTTTCAATAAATTCTGTTTTCAAGCTTTAAAAAAATCAAACTTCTCATGTTGAACAGTTCCGAGATGAACTTAACTATCAATTAAAAGTTTTGAACCTTCGCAAGGCTTCATGAAGTTAGCGAGTTCTGCAACTAAATTGGAAGTTTGAAAACAAGTCAGGAATTTCTCTGAAAGCGATAATGAACTGTTTAATGTGATCATTCCTTTCCTATTGGAGTTTTCGTGAAACTTTTATTCAGTTCGTTTCAGTTTGTTTCAGTTCTCTTAGAGGAACATTCTAATAATGAAGTCATTTCTCGGAATATAAAATATTGAATGACTGTGATTTCTTTGAGAAGAAATGATTGTTTTTTATTTATTTAATGAAAACAATCTCCTGTATGAAATATCAAGATATTTCTGTATTTCAACTGGAATGGAGTCGAAAGGTAAGTAGAGGAAAGTCTTATCAATTTCTATTTTGATGCCTTTGAAGTAGTTCCTCTTAGATATAATACACTTGTGCCATCGTTTCCTCCAATCCTCGAATTACTCGTATATCCTTTTATATCCTTGAAATCTCTCAGCGAATCGATTTTTATATTCTTAATCGACGCAAATGCCGTCGTTTCATCAGTCTCTACAATCTTGAGGACAGGATAAAGTGACAGGGGGCCAAATCTGGTAAATACGATTGCTGTGGCATAATTGCGATGTTGCTTTTGGCCAAAATATTACGAAAAAGTAATGATGAGTGAACAGGTGCATTATCTTAATGAAAATGTCATATTTTTCGAAAACGGCGCATAACTTCGAAATATTACTCCTTATCGACCGTTGGACCATATGGCAAGATCTCCTTATGCACTGCACCGAGGAAATCCAAGAAGACAGTGGGCGAAACCTTGACAATTGATCGAACTTGGCGTGCTTTTTTTGTTCTTGGCTCTCCTGAGCTCTTTCATTGGGACGATTATACTTTGGTTTCGATGTCAACTCTGGATCGCACTTGACGTCATTCAAAAATTTTTGAGCGATGGTCATGTTTTGGTCGAAATTCAGCAATTTTGGAACGAACTCTGATGCCATACACTGCATGCTATAGATGAGTCTCTTTGCTATTGGTGATATCAAAAATCATGGAGAAAGCCGTAAACCACCATATCCTCAAATATTTGGAAGGCTTCAACATCTTGAGTGATAATATGACTTTCGGAAACCAAGATCAACAGGCAACCTTCTACCGTATGTCAATCATATTTCGAATAACGCTATCGAGAAGCATGGAAAGTCAAGAGCTGTTGCTCTTAATATTTCTAAGGCCTTTGATCGTGTGTGGCATGAGGGTTTGCTGGCCAAACTTCGATGCTATGGCTTGTCGAATCATTTTTGTGTATGGTTGTTCAGCTTTCTGGAAGAATGTTCCCTGCAAGTGGCTGTCGATGGATATCTCTCGAATAATTTCACCATCACCAGGGATCCATATTGTCTCCAATCCTCTTTTTATTGTATATCAACGACTCATTGGATAAAATCAAGAATACAATGTATTGCTTTGCTGACGACAGCACACTCGTCTCTTCATTATATTTGGATTCAAAGACATTAGCTGTGGATGCACATCATCACCGGTAGCAGGAGTTTGAATCTTGATGAGGATCTAGGAGTAATTTTGAATTGGGGTGAGAGTAACCAGGTTCCATTCAACGCCACAAAAACCCAGACATCGGTTTTCTCCAAGCCGGATATAATGTCAGAACAGACAATTTCTATTTCTGCTTCGATAGGTGTTTTGGTGGTTGAAATAGCCACCAATATGTCTTGGCACAATCATGTTGCTACAATTGCAAAGGCTGCTTCTCAAAAGCTTGGAACACTGTTTCAAACCAGAAAACTGTACACACCTCAGCAACTTTTGATGTTTTATAAAGCTCAGATCAGACCTTCTTTGGAGTATTGTTCTCAAGTATGGAGCTCCGCCCCCAAACATACCCTGAAGCAGCT
>NW_019292602.1:19064-50697 GCF_000500325.1 Leptinotarsa decemlineata | reverse complement strand
TAAATAAACACGCTTCCTTTGGAAACTCTGGCTGAACTTTATGAGATAGACCAAATTAATGTACTACAGTATTGTACACCTTGAAAAAATCTACAAAAATTCCGCGATGGTATACGTTTATCTCTCAGGGATGACTCACAATAATCACTTTTTATCCTTAACTTTTTTACAAAGCATTAACTCTTATGCAAATAAGTATTTCAAATACATTGTGCATTCAAAATAGATCAATATAGCGCGCTTCACAGCATATAGTTCAAATGAATATTTTCGAAGATATTATAGATTTGAAGTGAAGGGACATAACGGTTGCGATGGTACCGGCCGAAGGGCTGGCGAGGCGTGCTTATAAATAGCGCGTTGAAGACCACGCTTTGTTCTATAGGTTGATTTCAAACTGAAAATTGGAAGTTGCTCAAATTATAATGCAGTTGATTTTTAGCCAAAGCCTCGGGGTAGATAATACCATTATCCTGAGTTGGGTTGAAGGGCACGACAAGAGTAAAGGTAATCGCATTGCCGACTCTTTAGCCAAGGAAGCGGCTGGACTAAGCCGCTAAGCTAAAGCGTAACAGATACGAAGACGAAATGAGAAAAAGGTAACTGTCATCGGGAACAATACAATGGTCCAAGAAAATTTATGGAGACTCTCGCTCTTCTCGAGTTATACGAGGAAAACAAAAAATGCTTGTTTTTCGTTTTCTTCGAATGGAATTGTTATTTTGAAGAATATCAAAAAATGGAAAATGACAATGTTATTGTTTTTGAAGTGTACTATGACGATTTAATAATAAATATTCGATAAAACGTTTCGTGTCAACATGACCAACATCAATTTTTTTCA
Source organism: Leptinotarsa decemlineata (assembly GCF_000500325.1). NCBI lineage: Eukaryota > Metazoa > Arthropoda > Insecta > Coleoptera > Chrysomelidae > Leptinotarsa > Leptinotarsa decemlineata. Next base: position 49,853 of record NW_019292602.1, on the reverse strand, counting down.
ATACGGCCCTGTCTTTTTTTATCACAGATATTGATAAAGCGATGAATTCACAATCTAAGAGTATATCACTTTTGATATTTTTATAGCGTTTCATAACCACCATCAATAATGACAACAATCAAGCAGAAAAACAATTACAGCTACATCACAATCTACATTGAATGCTCGANTATTTATAGCAGTTTTATAAACACATTGAAAACATTTCTGGGAGAAATACAGTTTTACAATTTGTTTCTCCGAAACGTTTCCGCAACTATTATAAAATACGAAATTGCTAGTTGGGTACTTGATATTCATCCTCATATTATGACCAAAGTTACACAAATCCTATGTAAATTGTAGTCTATATGCTATTCTGATGTATAAGCTGTATTCATGTAAAGTGTCATCTATATCCGTTCAGTCGTTTATCCATCCTCACAAACTTTCACATTTATATCACTATAGATATATCACTATAGAAATTAAAGCAACTGCATATTTGAATGTGGTTTTTAATTCTGACCAAGTCTTTTCGAAAACAAATACCAATTTTGTTAAAAATATAGGTAACTCAGTCACTTTTGCACAAAATTCATATTATTTGTCAAACATTATATACTACTGTAACATCACACGTATGTGAATCTTTTGAACTTCGACTAGCGTTTCCTAATATGACTAATAACCAGTCCGTGCAAAGCTTATTGTTGAATCATCTGAAAATGGAACTTTTAACGGGTGTTGATCAACTATATTGCCAAATATGCGCCAAACTAACTGACTCTGTTAAGAAAACAAGTATATCTGAGGCACCAGTCAATCTTTTAATAACACTGATGATCTTCAAACATGACTCAACCTCTGACGGAAGCACCAAACTCTTACGAAGGTTCGAAATAGATGAAGACTTCAATCTAGCAGACCACTATTATAATATTCATGCACTGTCGTTCTGGCGTTGAATCTGTTCATTATTACGCCTAGGTCAAAGACGTAACAGACTGATTTAAGTTTGATGATAGTCGTGTGTTCTGCCAATGTATTGAATTTATTGGAGCCTCTGGAGACACCCTACATTTTGTTTCATGGGAGAGGATATTGGCAGATCTTCAGATGATGTGATGCTGCAGGTTTTTCCGGGTTCTCCTGCAGCTGAACAAGCAAATGCGCCACTGGAATCAATGAAGTTGCCCCGGAGCAATTTCATGATTTGTATTTTGGAAGTGTTATTACATCATTCCTCATACTTATAGTTATATTTCAGGTTTCAGCCCTCACAGAAATTTAATGAAGAATTATTTTTCATCTCATTTTAACAATCTATGATATGAAAAAAACTGAGACATGAAGAGACATGGGGAAAACAATTCAGTACATAAAAAATTTATTTCCAAACTGCTTGTCCCTGTCCTATGGAAACATATTATTTTCCCCTTTCTCAAATCAGAAAATAAACAAAACATTAAAAACTACCCTGATATATGTAACCAGACTTTCCTCTCTGAACTATTTGATGGCTTGATAAATAATCGGTTGAAATTTGATTGTAAAGAACGTTTCATAAATAATCAATATAGTTTTCTATGAAAAAGTACAGTTACCAACCTATTGTTGTTTGAGCAAATTATTATAGAGGTTCTGGAAAAAGGCCAGATGGATGCAATCTATACAGATTTCTCCAAGGCATTATATACTTTGTTAAAAAAACTTTTGTGGACTATCAGAATACCATCATACAGATTTTATAAAAAGTATCTTCCAACATGTTCATTATGTTCATATGATATCATAAAATCGAAGTTATTTCGATATTCCCAAGAAATTAGGTATTGTAAATTATTTTTTTATTATGACCCTGATAACACTTGATTGGGAGCAATTTTCAATCTGTTTATATATTGCCATCTCACCAAGTTGAAACACACATTTCCAGAGACATTTTTTCACGTCATACATCTTCCAAAGGTTCAAAAGAGACTCTCTCATATTGATATTACCGATCTGAAAATGGCTACAAAAAACAGGTTTGTATTCAAAATTCTCTGATTATATTTCAATTGTTCAATTGAAGTTGCTATAACAAAGTATCGACAGATATTCCATAACTTTGCAAATCGAAAATATAATTAGAGCAAAAAATAGAATTGAAAAATTTCAGGTTTCTCTCGTATATCTCTAGAAGTCAAAAACAAAATTCGAATTTTCATTATTATTCAATAGTTTTTTTGTGGTAATATACTTTTCATTCATTCCATAAACATATTTGAAGTGTTATACGATATATTCTATTTTCACAGTTTATCTTTGTGATATATTATGTGACGAATGAATACTATCATAATTATTATCATTATCAGTATTCCTGATGATATGCAACTCAAATTCAATTGACCTAAATGGAAGAATAATCACATATCCAATGAAATTTTTCACTAATCAGGAGGATCTGAAAACTCTAGTTTGCTTTTTTAGATATCTTTCAATCGTTTCAAAAATTTCAATACTAGGTAAGTGTCACTGAAAAAGATAAATCAGGATGGCAGCTTATGTTTCCCATTCTAGGCCATAGAAATTTGATTGATTGAAAGGAGAGAGGAAACACGTTTCTGGGAAAAAACCTTTTTTACTGTCAACTTCTTCATTCATATCATATCATATCATATCAAAGGTGGGGAACTTTCAAAAAGAAGTTTGAACTATCAGTAACGTGCTAGGATGATTGAAAGTAATACCACATTACTATTTTTTCAAGAATAATCTAGAGAAGCACGTGTGATACCTGTTTCGTTAATGGATGATCCAATAACAGTTTTGAACAAACTTCCATTGCAATGAATCACCAATTCATATCTTATCAAACGACTCAAAGTAGCCAGAAATTTAGGTACTCGAATGAACTCGAACCTATATTCAAAACATGCACTTTTCACAAGCACCAGAAGTTTTGAATAGAATTGGCCGATACTTGATGAAAATCCATATTGGAACTAATTAATACAGTTAATTGTATGATTTCCACTATAAAGAGTTTTACAAAAACCGCGACACGTGTTTCGCTATACAGTAGCTTACTCATGCGTAAACTAAAAGTTACTTCCAAATTACAAATATTTTATTCTCTAGCATATGCCTACTTTTCTTATTAATTGATCTATCTGAAAAAATTAGGTATGAATTCAATAACTATATGAATAAATTATATTTTTCTAAAAAACCGTAAATATACTTAACTTCTCTTACCTGAAAATGAACAGATTCAATGATGGTGAATTATTCAGTTCAGTTTGATCGTTCATCAGATATTGAGAGTTTTTGAAATTTTTCATTTCCATACTCTCCAACAGGTTATGTTTGAAATCTTTCTTCTGGAAATGGAGGGGCTTGAATTCATGGTTTAACTCATATCATGTGATTGGATGAGTGGCATATGTGGAATTCATTTTTCCATTCTGGAAACTATTTTTTAGGCATGGAGTAGGTAATATTTTAGAGAGTTAGAGCATACAATATTTAGAAGTAACTTTAGTTTACGCTTGAAAAAGCAGCTATTGTGTAGCGAAACACGTGTCGCGGTTTTTTGTAATACCCTTTATAGTGAAAATTATACAATAAACTGTTTCAAGAAGTTTTTTTATCTCCTGAAGACGCTAACTTGATTGATAAAACAGGATTCAAGAAAAGTATTTTATTTCTAATGATGCGGAAAGTGCTTGGTTTGGATTTATTCCACGCCATAAGTTCCAGTTTCACCTTCTATTTGAATCTAGAGAGAATTTTTAGTTTTCGATATTACCAATCAATTGTCGCAAAATGTTCAAGATTTTCAAAATGCAATATTTTAATTTAATGTACAACTCTTTCACAGGTCGTATCAGTGACAACATATTTCGAATGCAGTCAGATATTCTTCTCTATTTTTTCACAATGAAAAACCAGAAAAAGTGAAAAAAATCAGCCATTCAAATCTCTGCTATTCTTTTTGAGATATATAACTTTCATTCATGAATTACAATTCACCGAAACTGGCAGTTTGATTCGGAATAAAACCGATCCTGTAAGTCACACAATATTTTTCCAAATTCAGTCTGAGAATCTATCTTGATAACGAAGGGGTTATACCGAAGGTTGCAGTTAACAGTTGACTTTGGTTATCCCCTGTAAGTTATTTGTAGTCTTGCTTTTATGAACAGAAAGTAAAAATTTGGGAAGATACAGTTACTTTGAGGCGTAAAACGCCTGTAATTCAGTAACAGCTAAGTGGCGGAACCCTACAACTCCTAAAATCCATAATTCCCTTCACAAAATGCGTGCCTCTTCTATGCTAATGGGTCTTTGGAATTTCAACACTTCTAAGAGAAAAGGCAAAAGAGAAAAGGGATCCAGAATATACAGTGATTAGAAAAAATAAGAACTGTTCTTTATGCTAGTTTGAGTAAATAATTTTGCTTACGTATACCTGAACATAAGTTATATTCAACTCATATTCAAATATGAGAAAACTACATCTTCGCTACTGCGCTACCCTGCTGATCTATTTCATTGAACAGAACTAAATAAGTTTTTTGCTGATGACAGAACAGCAGAAAATCGCGCAAGCGGTATAAACTGCATTACTACAAGCACATGGACAACGTTAATGCCTACACGGATTCCGGAATCGCTAAAAATAGGATCGCGGAACATCAATGGTGTCACAGAAATGAGAAACAGTCTCCTAGAACTGCTATCACTGCTGAGCATAGACGTCATGGCAATCCAAGTGACAAGGATACGAAGTAACAAGAACTCCGGCATCCCAGGATAGACAACATACAGGACAGACAAGCCAGGGGGCGCCACGCCGCAGGGGGTGCGGCTTGATTTATAAAGATAATTTTCCTTTTTAAAGTAGAATATCTATGTACGTATAAATTATTTCAACTTGATATAGGCGCTGTTGCCAATATGTGAATTAGAAACAAACCCCTTTGAAAATCAAAACCCAACATTTGAAACATCAATTTTGATACTTTTCGAAGTGAATTTGAAAAACTCATGAATTGAACTCAACTTTATTTTGTGCAAACTTTCATTTGCTTTAATAACCCAAATTGAGGAAGATTCCCCATTCGGAGAGGCAGTAGCGGTCAGAGTGAAACTTAAACGCTACGAACAGAGAGAATAGAGCTAATAGAGAAAACCGACATGACAGAAATATTCCCAGATCATCATCCAATAGTAACATAGGCGACTTCAACGCAAAGTCACGCGACTGAAACTGTAGAAACAAAAACCAAAGAGGTAGAGAACTAGCTAGGTAGCTAAAAGAATTCGAAGACATTGCGGTAGTCGCTCCCGAAGCCCCAACGCACTACTCGCGATAAGACTAAGTCTTGGACATACAAGACATCGCCATAGTGCAAAACATCCCTACATTGGAGATGAAAGTACTAGATGGAGGATTGTCAGACCACAACCCCGTCCTACTCACAATAGAAAGAGGCACCAGATGATTCATCAAAGAGAATCATCTACTGGAGCAGATTCCAGCGCATCGTTCCCGACGCGATAGGAAACANATTAGGTCTCATTTGAAATAACTACTGTTATTTATACTAGTAATGGAACTCATTGGAATCAAAAGACGCCTGAAGAGGAGATATCAACGGACACGCGCTTCAAGGGACAAAAGGAGTATGGACAGAGCCAGCAGATTCCTGCAGCAAGAGGAGACAATTCGAGACTGACAATGGACAACCCTTCTGGAAGAACTCAACACCGAAGAGCAATCTGCATGGAGAATGCAGAAAATTCTCAGGAAGGGACACTCAAGACCATGTTCGCCTATACACAGCTAGCAAGTAATTGTCTACACGGACCAAGAGAAAGCGGAAGCAGATTTCGAGAGAGAGATAAACACAAGAGGTCAATCAAGCAGAATCAAAGACCAACCCCCAGAGTCGCTATCAAGCTGCTCCGGTATGTATAAAAACTTCTTAACCAGATTTCAAACTTACTTCTTTCGCATATTTATTCAGTGAGAAACACTTGTTCGCGATATTAAGACACTCGTCTACAGTTAGTTTTTGGGGGCCTCATGCAGTAGGTCAGATGTCAATCTTGCTGAAGTGCCCATCAGTAAGTTGAGGACCGCTCTGGAGGAGCGGCGGTGGATGAACGAGATGGGATGTTCTGCACACAGTAACCGTGTGGGGAAGATTTCATCTCAGGGTACTCAACTCGGGAGCGGGCATTGGGGGAATATTTAGTTTAGTCTTCCCCTTGAAGACTGATGGTCGAAATACGTATCGAGTTGTTATATTCAATATCTCCTACTTGTTTTTCACTTGAGAGCTTACTATCTGTCAAACTTTTTCTTTTTTCTATCTTATTGAGTTCATCCCCATATCAAGAATCTCAGTCACATTTGATTTGTACCTCTATGGACGCAAATATTTGTCGAAAATTTTAAATTACTTGTCCGAAAGGAACATACAATAGATAATGTCATGTTGATAGGGTCCATAATTTTCAAATTCCAAGAAACAATCTGGGCAATATCAAGATTCGCATATATGTAAACGGACTGTTTTCAACAAGACTATGCGTAAAAAAATACTGGCTTTGCAGGCGACACAGTATTTGTTTTCCTGGAACAAAATATCAAGCGTAAACACTGTTTTGGACAGTGACAACTTTCGCTGAACTTCAAAAACACAATGTATATACCTCTATGCAAAAACAAATCTTTTTCAGCAGACCTTCAGTTCCTCACTGAAAGTTGGTTGGTTGGTAAGTGATAAACTTCTACATCGCTCAACCGATCATGACATGTATGAGTAATTTTTCATAGAGAAGGTTCTTAGGCTATCAATTTTTCTATAACTCGCCACTAGATGGCGCTGCAGAACAATTTTTAGAAAGCACTGTTCTATAACGCTGCGCACGCCAAAGTTCGTTGATTCTGTCAAAACTTCGGAACAGCAGCGATACAACAACATAGTTACTAGTCTTACATAAAGTTGACTGCTGAAAAAACATATCAGCCTTAAAAGACAAAAAAATTAATGCAGTACATTCTAGTACAAAATCTCGTGACCTATTTCATGTAATATTTGGGGCGGAGCATTCTAGACTCATCCACACCCCTTTGAAGTAAGTCAAAGAAAAATTTTAAACTCTCAAAATTCTAGTTATAGCTTGTATGAAGGGTAAGAAAGAATGAACGGGTGACAATTCTTTTTTGAGTTACTTGTTACGAAGCAAGTAGAAATCTGAAAAGTCTCTTTTCTGTTTTCTTGCAACTCTTGCATATTTGTCTCTTGTACACTCCGTTCCTAAGCTACCACACCCCCTGGAAACGTGCCACTTGTCATCTGTAACGCAAACATCCCCGACTTGATGTTTACTTACGAGCTTACTATTTGTCAAACATTTTATTTTCTTTCTCAGTGGAGTTCGGCGCGCTCAGCGCTGGAGTGACATATTGGCTCATTTAGCGAAAAGCGGGACTTCTTGTGTACTTTCATCGCTGTAGATTACTTTGTCTACACAACAGATTAAATCAAATATTTTTCATTCTGCGAAAACGACGAAGTTGCGCCTTTGATTCCTTCGACTAACAAGACTAACAAATTCGAAGTCGCGAGAGGAAGATAAATGAGTTTTGTTTTGTTTTTTGGTTTCTTGGAGAAAATTGGCGAGGGGCTTTTTCTGGAATGAATTCAAATGGCACTGGAGGAACTCTGGAATGAGCATTCGAACTTATTACGAGGCTCTCATTTGACACACACACATTTATTCATTCCTTAGAATTCATTCCTTAGAAAAAGTACATGTCAAAACTTGTGGATTCACTGGAAAATGAGCGAAATGACCAAAATATATACGCTTTTCGCTGTCTATCCCTAAGTATGCTTAGATCTTCAAAACTACGCAACGGATTTTGATGCGGGTTTTTTTAGGAGAAAGGGTGATTCAAGAGGAAGGTTTCTACGTATTCAACATGCATATATAGTGGAGAAATTTATACGTTTCATGTGATTTCGTAAATAAACACGCTTTCTTTGGAAACTCTGGCTGAACTTTATGAGATAGACCAAATTAATGTACTACAGTATTGTACACCTTGAAAAAATCTACACAAATTCCGCGATGGTATACGTTTATCTCTCAGGGATGACTCACAATAAGCACTTTTTATCCTTAACTTTTTTACCAAGCATCAACTCTTATGCAAATAAGTATTTCAAATACATTGTGCATTCAAAATAGATCAATATAGCGCGCTTTACAGCATGTAGTTCAAATGAATATTTTCGAAAATATTATAAATTTGAAGTGAAGGGACATAACGGTTGCGATGGTACCGGCCGGGGGGCTGGCGAGGCGTGCTTATTAATAGCGCGTTGAAGACCACGCTTTGCTCTATAGGTTGATTTCAAACTGAAAATTGGAAGCTGCTCAAATTGTAATGCAGTTGATTTTTAGCCAAAGCCTCGGGGTAGATAATAATATCATCCTGAGTTGAGTTGAAGGGCACGACAAGAGTAAAGGTAATCGCATTGCCGACTCTTTAGCCAAAGAAGCAGCTGGACTAAGAATTTTAGGACCCAGTGGCACCTACGGTCTGATGACTTCGACAATTGCGAAACTAGAAAAATGTTACTCCCATGCTCAATCCTTAAAGAGATGGGATGTAATCAAAGTATGCAATCTTGTCAGGATCGCCTTGGGCGACCCTAGGAAGCTACCGCCGAAGAAATATCTGACGGTGACGAGAAAAAATCTACGCTTAACAGTAGGATTTCTGACTGGTCACTGTCAACTAAGGAAACACCTCCATGATATGGGGCTAGTGGACACACCTCTATGCAGGATGTGTTAACAGGAATATGAGACTATCAAGCATGTCCTATGCGAGTGCAGAGTGAGAATAAAAGAGTGTGTGTTCGGCGAGCCTTGGCCTACACCTGCCAATATAAAGAAGATGTCTCCTAGTGACCTGTCCACCTTCCTGAAAAGGACAGGATGGACGATGACCTAGGAGGACAACTCCTCGAGAGGATGTACAATGGGTCACATGTGGCTTAAGTGCTGTGGGCTTCCACCCACCCTCCCTACTCTACAGATACAGATACTCGTGAAAAAATTCTCTATTACTAGTGTAAAACCTTCTATATTCTCCGTTCATATAGAGTTTCAGTGGTTTTTATACTGATTAACATGCAAAATCCTTTCTCAACTTACTGTGAAGTACAAAAAAGTACAATGGGAAATATCATTTCGATATAATGATACTCCGTCCCTACTTCAATATCGTGAACATAACCCATCATATTTTAGTTATCCCCATTTTATCGTGGGCCCTCAATTATACCCAAATGACACAAATGACAAAATGAATACATATTTCAAGTCACAATGCCATTCATATATTTATATTTAGTTCATTTTTTTTCTGTCATAGTGTCGCATCAACTAGTAACTCAATCGTTCAAACAAAAGTATGTATATCTACAGGCCGTTTCTTTTATCATGTGGTAACACATTGATATATTCTAAAGCGTAACAGATACGAAGACGAAATGAGAAAAAGGTAACTGTCATCGGGAACAATACAATGGTCCAAGAAAATTAACGGAGACTCTCGCCCTTCTCGAGTTATATGAGGAAAACAAAAAATGCTTGTTTTTCGTTTTTTTCGAATGGAATTGTTATTTTGAAGAATATCAAAAAATGGAAAATGACAATGTTATTGTTTTCGAAGTGTACTACAACGATTTAATAATAAATATTCGATAAAACGTTTCGTGTCAACATGACCAACATCAATTTTTTTCAATACGGCCCTGTCTTTTTTCATCACAGATATTGATAAAGCGATGAATTCACAATCTAAGAGTATATCACATTTGGTATTTTTATAGGGTCTCATTTGAAATAACTACTGTTATTTATACTACTGTTATTATAACTACTGTTACGATGATCTTCATTTTCTATTCGAATAATTCGATGGCTACTTAGATGAATTACCACTGGATATCCGCCATGAAGTACAATATTTTTAATTGGGAAACATTTAGATGCATTATTCCCAAGAAAATGCATTAGAAACAATGGACCAATCAACTGACCAGCTTGATCCCCAGATCGTACGTAAGGATAAAGTATTTTCAACTACAAGTACAGATATCGACCATCTCAAACAAAAAATATAGAGATGCATGTATAAGTATTACACCTATTATGCTAGAAAATTGCCACAGAAATATGTGGACCGACAACTTATGTGCATTCAACAAAGAGATCGTCAATTTGAGCATTCAATGTGGATTGCCAAGTTAGTTTGATTTTCCATATTGGTTTAAATTTTGCTAAAAGTTCATGATAAAATAAATTGTTTTTGTTTTTGATTGTTGTTACTGATGATGGTAATCTGTAATAAAAGAGACAGGTCCGTATTGAAAAAGTGTATGGTGGCCATGTTGATACGAAACGTTTTATAGAATATTTATATTCACATCGACATAGTTCACTTCGAATATTTTCTCTTTCCATTTTTTAATATTCTCCGAAATAATAATTCCTTTCGAAATAAACGAAAAACAGCATTTTTTGTTTTCCTCGTATAACTCGAGAAGGGCGAGAGTCCCCGTAGATTTTATTCGACTATTGTATTGTTACTGATTACAGTTACCTTTTTTCCATTTAATCGTCTTCGCATCTGTTTAGAATATAGCAATGTTACGCATGATAAAAGAAACGGCCTGTATAATGTATATCTACAAAACACCAAACAAAAATGCGATTATGACCTTCGAAGTGATTCACTACATAACGTCGAACAAATGCAATAGTAACCTTTCCTCATCACCCGTATCGCACCGTTGTATGAGATTGCTATAATTCATTGTGTGCGCGATAGTTTCAATTTTTCGATAACTCCTGAAATGATAGGCGAATCATCAAGATAAATAAACAGTTCCAGGATACAGTTGCAAACTACGACGGCCTCCATATCCGAATAAAAATTGTAATACTGTAGTATCCAATTCAAATGTTTGTATGACTCAGTATTTTGCATATAGTGGCTACTACATAAGAGGTAGGTATATGCCATCCTGGAGTTTTATTCAAAACTATAGAAGATAAACAATCTTATGGTAAATTATCTGCATGTAAGTCCAACAGTATAGACAGCGCACGACAAGTTATATTTCAGGGAGCAAGTTTTCCGAATTACTCAATAGGTATCATGACCAAAATCAAACAAAACCTTTGTATATTGTAGCATATATGTTATTCTAATGTAAAAGCTGTATTTATGTAAAGTTTCATCAAAATCTGTTCAGTTGTTTAGGCGTGAAAGAGACACAAACATATATACATACATTTATCCATCCTCACAAACTTTCACATTTATAATATTAGTCTAGATGGATCATGTAATCATTATTTCCAACATTAAAACGAGTATCTTCGAAAGACAGACATATGCTATTTCAGTATTTTAAACCTACCTCTGAATGAAAAACAATATCTGGTGAATTGTTTTGTTATATCTCAAAGGGATAAGACAGCGTTCTTGATGACGCCCCGAATTTAGAGAAACAGTTAATTATACACATGAAGATTCATTTCTAATCACTTTGGTTATTGCTGATAACTATATAGCAATCCGGTTAGTGAATTTTCAGTTAATCTCGTTCAGACAAACAGACTCGGCAGAGGATTATGTTTCATAACATATGTTGATGAAAATAATTATTGACTATCATTATTATTTGAATGAAAGAAGACTTGACAGCTGCGAGTATTTTATGCTAGTTTACAAGTTGGAATTTATGTCAAAAAAGTTGTATGAAAAAAAAAAAAGATTGACAGATATATTCAGGTGAAACGTGATAAATTTGATATTTTCTGTTGTTAACTTTTCGTATTTCAATAATTCCCAAATAACAGGAAAACAAATGACTTTCTTTGTCTTTTCCTCTCATCTATCCTCCACTTTGGAACATTTCCGAAGAGTGGAATCATAATTAATCTTGTTCCCACCCCTCATCGATATTTTGCTAGAGGACCAAGTCAATCATAATTAATTGGTGTTTACCTACATTATACAGCATATAATTAATCTTATTAATTCGGGAGGTTTCAACAAGGGGATATTACTTTGGCAATATCGGCTTACGAACAGCTGAGCTGTTGCTTGTAAATGTAAAATTCGCCTAATGATGTGTTTGTACAGAAGTGCTCCTATCGATTCACGTCACATATTGTGGGCATTAATCATATCATCCATCAAAAATAATGACCAGAGAAAATATAATTTCAGAATGATCAATACGTTTCTATCAGACTACTGAATAATAATTTTTTATTCTAATTGTTTTTCCTTGAACAAATAAAAATGAAACTCAACAATTAAGAAATTAAAAAGATTTCAAATTGAGTTACTTCACGATGTTTCGAATGTTAGCATCCACAATCGTCTTCGGGTGATGAATGGAGAATTCTTCTCAGAGATGACTATTTATAGGTCATTTGAACGCTTTCACCTATCCCGTCTTCCATCTCTTCCCTTCAGCGGTCTAGCAAGAGTTGACCGTTTTTCCGCTCAATAAAGGTTTTCATATAATTATGTTGTGTACCTTCACGCTAGCTTGGCTAAATGCGTCGTTGGACAACATATGTGCAGCTTCTCTGAACTTTCTTTTGAACAAGTGTTCCTCCCTGTGGATGATCTCAGCTTGGGACCACCTGATGTTATGTTGATAGGTCCAAATGAACTATACATAAAATGGTCATCTCTCGTACGAATGAACCAGTCATTTTGGGAAGATGATTATGGGTTCGAACAATCGAAACTCGGTTTGAAATCATCAATTTTTTCATTCTTTCGATTTGATTTTTATCTGTTCAATTTTTATTTCAATGCAATTTCATTTCACGTTTCATTGTCTAATATAATTGACATTTCCAGCTATTTTATTTGATTTTAATTGTTCTTTCAGAGGTTTCTAATCAGATTAGAATCATATGTTTACCTTTCCAATGATAATAGTCAATCGCAGTTCAAAAAAGGAAATCCGATAACGCTGACAACCATAATCTGATGAGCATAATTTTTCATTTGTTGAGATAGGTTAGGTTAGGTTAGGTCCAAAGTGAGTGGTTCTATTCCTTCACCGCAACCCGCAAGGGTTTATTGTGGCTCAAACCTATTCACACTCGGCCAAATAAACCCAGCTTCTTAACGAAGACGATTAGTTTGTATGGTGAGTGGTCTTTCAGGTCAGATGGTGAGAGTACGGCTCTGCCGAACTCTAAAAACCTGATTTGGTCCCCAGCGGGGCAGGCACAAAGTATATGCTCTGTAAATGAGGTAGTCGAATGGTCAAGTTACAAGATTCCCACCTTGATAACCACGACAACCTTCCCATATGAGGGTTTTTGCACGTCAGTTACACCTGACGATGCCTTAGATTTAGCCGTGCAGGGATTTTTCGCCACCTGAGAAAGATTCTGCGTACGCCGCTCAAGAATTAGGTGCAAGGCGGTTTTATAAGTTACCCCGATCTTGAGGAGATGACCCGGTGGTTTCCTGGCTGCACCACCAAACCATTTTTTTTAAAGTTTGTTGGATCAGGAGTTTGGGAGTTGAGCAGCTCACGCTCCTGAACTAAATTTACAAGGTCAGTTGGAGTAGTAAACTCGACATCCATCTCTTCTGTAGACTCGCTCCTGAACAAAATTTACAGGGAGGTCAGTTGGAATCGTGAACTCGACATCCATCTCCTCTGTAAACACGCTCCTGAATTAAATTTACAGGAAGGTCCGTTGGAGTCGTAAACTCTACATTCATCCCCTCTGTAGCCTTGCTCCTGAATTGAATTCACAGGGTGGTCTGTTGGAGTCATAAACTCGACATCCATCTCCTCTGTAGACTCGCTTCTGAACTGAATTTACAGGGAGGTCCGTTGGAGTCATAAACTCGACATTCATCTCCTCTGTAGACACGCTCCTGAATTAAATTCACAGGGAGGTCAGTTTGAGTCGTAAACTCGACATCCATCTCGTCTGTAGTCTCGCTCCCGAACTAAATTAACAGGAAGGTCCGTTGGAGTCGTAAACTAGACATCCATCTCCTCTATAGACTGAGCATCAGAAAGAATTTTTATGTTTACTCAGTCCATAGAAGTCCCACGAGTAACTAGGGAAAGAAGGTCAATCACGGCAGGGCCCCGCGTTTGCGTGACAAGGCGATGCAACGACGAGAGAGCGACCGGGATCGAAGGTTTCGTAGAGACAGCTGATGGGTTCAGTATCATTCATCCTCTCGGCACGGACACATACACCTTAGGATTATGCCATCGTTGGGATGCCATTTAATTGGGGAATAACAGAACCACAAGTTATTCTGTCATTTCCGTATCCAGCGGCGCTACGTGGAATCAGGCATCCAACGGCAGGTTTGCTCAACCCCCACATCCCAAGCCAATGCATTCGCCGAAAACAGCATGCACAGTGGTTCAGGCAGTGAAAGATGAATAAGATCAGCCAACCTATTAATTATTAATAAGTTTGAAAATAAAATCAACAAATGCGCTTGTGTTGAGTCATTTTGCATATTATGATGTTGTGTATGGTTCATGCCTGGATAAAAAAGACATTTTAAGAATTGAGAGAGTTCAAAAATCATGTCTTAGGTATATATATGGTATTAGAAAATATGACAGAATTTCATATGAACTTTAGGAAACCAATTGGTTAACTACGGAAAATAGACGTGTTTCACATTCGGCTACCCTCTTTCATAAAATATTGATTAACAAATGCCCATCATATTTGTATAAAAAATAAGATTTCGTAGCGATGAACACACTCTAAATTTGAGGTTTGAAGGGTTACTTTATCCTTCGCCACATCGAACCTCTCTATATCGACGATCCTTCAGTTATAATCTGTATATTTCGAGAAGGGCGAGAGTCCCCGTAAATTTTCTTCGATCATTGTATCGTTCCCGATGATAGTTACTTTTTTTCCAATAAATCGTTTTCGTATCTGTTACGGTTTAGAATGTAGCAATGTTACCTCATGATAAAAGAAACGGCCTGTACCTATACACCTTACCGTCAAAATATTATTTTTTTGTAGGTGTCTTTGCTGGAGGTCTAGTAGGAAAGATT
Source organism: Leptinotarsa decemlineata (assembly GCF_000500325.1). NCBI lineage: Eukaryota > Metazoa > Arthropoda > Insecta > Coleoptera > Chrysomelidae > Leptinotarsa > Leptinotarsa decemlineata. The sequence continues at coordinate 34,695 of NW_019292602.1, read as the reverse complement.
GTAAATGCGCTGTGTGATTTGCAATCCAAAGCATTTTTCACAAACTATTATGTAGAATGTATTATTAGGTTTGCCACAAACATTGTCTATTTCTTCATACCAAGAGATAATAATATGTTGATCAAGGACTGTGTCACGTTATATGTTGATATATTGCTCCCCAAATGATATAACTGGATTTGAAGGTATTGTATATTTGTTGTGTTATTCTACACAGGCAGCCTTTTATGATTGATAATTAGTCTATTCTTGAAGCACCAGCTTTTGAATTCCTCAAGGATAATTTGTATTTTATGTTTTAGTTCATTTACAAATATATCGGAAAAAAGTATACATGTGTCGTCGGCATATATCATAACTTTCCCCCGTGATATATGATCAGGAAGATCTTTTAAAAAATTGAAAAATCGTAGGACCAAGGACGCTTTCCTGATGAGTTCCTATGTCACTGTCAAGTTCCTCTGAAATGACCTCGTCGATTCTTACTGCGAATTTTCTTCGTTCTAAGAAGGATGTGAACCAACTGTTAATCTTACCTCGAATGCCTAGGCTATGCAGTTTTTCTGAAACAAAAGAGCTACTGACAGTATCGAAGGCTCTAGTAAGGTCAAACATTATTGAAATTGTATATTCGATAGATTCCATATTGTCATTTATAGACTGAACGCAGTCTATTGTCCCAGTTTCTATCGAGTGGCCTCTTCTGAAGCCGTATAAATTATTTGTGGCCAAAAAACATGGATTCGCATGTGATTTGTCCCACTGCACAAGCTGTTGACAATTCCAAACCAAAATGATTGAATAGTTTTTCTTCAACTATTGTTGATAGAATAACGAATTGGTTTTGTAAAAGCGGCCAGGATGGGAAAAAGTGGGATATACCGTCATATGTGTACTATCAAAATTACGTTATGGATACAAAAAATATCCTTCAGAATTGCATTTGTGGTCCAGCTGTTCTCTTTTCTTTTCTGTCCATAAATCGCAAGCACATTTACAAAATCTGACGATTCCAGAAATTATCTCAGAACAAAACCATTACATGAAAATTGAGCCATTTTATCATTTTGCTTTCATTTCACTTTTATATTCCTTAGCCAAATTCTATGAATTTCCACTCTTATTAACTTTATATTGTCGGCCATATTTCAAGACAAAAGGCAACAGCTTTTTGCCATAAAACCCAACTCAAACAACTTCATTGTATAAGCGAGGGAAGGAGCCCGACGTTTAATATTTGTTTTTATTTGATAATGAAATGTAAACATGACTGTAGTTGATGTGATCAATATTTTGAGTCAAACCAATTACTTTTATGAAGATAAATTTAAACATAGAATATTCAGCAATATTTGATACTGATCAATCTACGATTGAAAATGAATGAAAAAGCAGAAGCACAAAGAAAAACATAAGAAGGAAAATGAAAGTTTCACATCAGTTACACTAATGGGTTACACTTATGTATTCAGATGCACATTAATAAACACGTATTAATTGAATTACTTCAGGTCGTGAAAATTTTCCACGTGTGGTACTTAAGTTCATTTAGGTTTGGTTCAAATGGCACTAACATAAACTAATACTTCAATAACATTGGGAGGTTTTTTGGATTCACTATTCATTATAAAACCATCTCGAGATGAATTCATGAATAAATTATAATCATCTGAATGAACGATGAGTAACTACCAGGGTGGCCCAGAAGTACCGGGCCTGACCTAGAGATGGCGGTAGTTGTTTGAAAAATATCACTGTATTGAAATAAAGTATATATTTCAAGTTTGAAGACGCTGTGTTGTTTACTATCTGTTTGGCAGCCATCAATAGCGAACGTTTTTGATGAATTTGTCAAAATTTAGAAAATTGGTCAACGTTATTCGGTACGAAACTTCTATTCGGAAGGCCTCAGCTCAACCAATATAAAAACTAAACTGGACGTTACTCTGGATGAGTCAGCTCTTTCGTTCACAACAGTGAAATATTAGGTTGCAGAGTTTAAACAAGGCCGTACGAGCTGCCAAGACTATATCACAGTGGTCGACCAAATAAGAATATGGAAATATAGATAACTTACTATTAGCTTGATAGTGTGTAGTAGTGTAATTTTGCTTATTTTGCATAGGGCTGCTTTAAATTATCAGTGTTAGGCATATAAGTATCCAAGCTCAGTGCGGGGAGAGAGGTAGTGTAATGCCGAACCAGTGGGAAAAGAATCTATTGATAGAAACAAACACTGGTCACATTTTGAACGTCTTAGCTTCCCATGACTGTCGGCGGCTCGACAAAATATTCCTCCTCGGGTGATTAATTCTTACACGGCCTTCCTGGCAAGGGCGGAGATCTCGAAGCCTTCTTCACCCGAAGGAGAATCTGTGAAGTTAAATCAAATCTTGAAGTGCAATGAAAAATCGTATTCCCTGTCTTTCATTTTTCCGAATCTTATGCCTTCACCTGAATTATTTCTTAATATCTCAGGAAAACCTGAGAAAGTAGAAATTTCATCTAGTACACGCCGGAAATGGTTGAACCCCTCTTCGGGAGTCGTACTGGATATCGAAATATCGTTGAAATGAACTAGGGCAATCGAATCCTTCAGATTACCGAGGGCAAAGTTAACCGCTCTAGTCGGTGCATTGGCAAGCCCAAACGGCATCCGCAGATAATCAAAGTGGCCGTCCGACGTGACGAATGCATCCTTATGAATGAATCCCTCCCCAATCGGTATCTGATGGAAACCGAAAGCTATATCCGAAGATGTTAAGTAACGTGCATTGCCCAGTCTGTCCAATTGGTCGTCGATGAGTGGCAGAAGAAAGCGATCTCAAATTGTGAAGCGGTCGAGTTTGCAAAAATCTACGCATATCCGGAAGCACAGGACTGGCACACGGGATTCACTTGATCTCCTGCCTCGCTTCCCTGCCTCCCTTCCATTGATAGCCAGGGGATAGGGAGACAGGGAGCCAGGATAGGGAGACAAGAATGTATTTCTCTAATCATATTTTCAGGCTCATATCATTGACAGCGCCTACTTTATCTTCAGTTATAATCATACTTGCGAAATCTCGAAGAATCACTTATGGATCACTGTGGAGTTCGGTAGGAACATCGGCTTCAGACAACTCAGAACTTAATTCTTCAGGAATTCTATGAATGCCTGGTAACTTGCGACGTATGATACGGGATCCTGATAATCTGTTATGTATATAAGGCTTTGATCTTCAAACATATTTTACTGATTGATTCGGCTGTTACTTGATAAAGATCCAAAATAATTTCAAAAACTACACCTGAACGATTTGACCTCCACAAACTCCATTGAAAAAATATATCACAACATGTTTCACTAAACATTAGCTTTTTCAAGTGATCAATCACTTGAATTAATTAATCACTTGGATATCAAATCATTTAGGTGTAGTTTGTGAAACTTCAAACATATTTTGTACAATTAGAATTAGAAGACATAACTCACTGGATAATCAATACCAGAACTATTCATATAACCTATGAATTTTTTAGTAACCTCAATGATGGCATTCCTTAGATTATGCTACTTGGAATAACTTTACTTCCGAAGAAATGTAAAAATGTATCAAAAATCAACGATGAATCGAAGGAAATAAATCAAACACAGAATGTTGAGTGAAGCTTATCCGAGTACATGGTGTAAACCGTATCTAAATCAAATCTAAATCAGCACGAGAAATCATTGTTTCGGGTTCTATCCCCAATAATGGTTTTTCTCAATTTGTTTTTCATGCCTGGAAAGTGATAAATTTAACTTTCATTATATTGATGATGAATGTAGGTAATATTTGAGACACTGTTAAGAAAGTAAAATATTTGAACTTGATCCTTATTGAATAAAAATTCAGCAGTTCCGATTCATGAATTCCCATTATATATTCCCATTTTTATTCTATATAATGAAAATAACAAATTTTCTAGAAATAAAATTACCGTTTGAAATGAGAGAATAATTTTTGGAAAAAATGGTTTCAGTGTTTTCTTCTCCATATTTGTAAAAAAAATGTGGTAATTTTCCAAAAAAAAGAGGAAAGTAATCAATTTCAAAATTAACTTTTCAGAACGATGTGAAAATCATGCAAAATTTAACTTCCAGAAACAAACTTGAAGAACCTCCCGTGCATATAAAAGTAGTTATTTCTTTCGTGTAATGGAAGTATTTGTTTTGAAGGGGCTTTATATTCCAGTTCATTTTGAAATTATTGCTTTCTTCATTTCTTTGAAAGTTCCCACACTTCTTCGTGTGAAAATGAAGAAGTAGAAAGCCTAACTCTTTCCCAAAGACTAATCGTTATTTTTCACATCTACGTCGATGGAATATTTTAAGACTGAGAGTCGGTTTTTCATCCTAGATACTGTAAGTAAGGACCTGTTCCATAATAACAGAAAGTTTTTTGTGGTTGCACACGGGGAAATTGCAGTTGGGAACTATCACAATTGCATTGTTCTTTCGGAGTAATCCTCACGAGAGTGGAATGTTTCATACCCTCTGAAACTTATTTTGTCAAGTATATCGCTCCAACATGGAAACGCTTTTCCAGACTCCAGCGTTCAAGTGATAGATTAGTCAGTAAAATGGGATTTTTTGTGACCGCCAGACTCAAAGAGGGTATGATAATTGATGAAGTTCTCGACTTTTTACTTATTCATTACGATAATTGGGAGCGGTATTTGAACAGGGTGAAACTGAGCCTAAAATTTTTATTTTACTAATCGTATGATAGCATATTATACGATTGTTATCAATTTCCAAACTGAAGTTACTCTGATCGTCGATAATGTCAATACGAACGGTATTAAAATTCATTTCTGCTTCAGTGTCGATTTTTTTCTTTCAATCATAACAGTGATGAAAATATTCCATCGGTTATAAGGCGCTGTGTTCTAAATTGGTAATGTTGATAACTTCCCGAACCACATATGACACATTAGGTCTCCTCACAGTTTTGCCACAGATGTAACGTATAGCAATATCAAACCCACTTCAACCATTAACATTTTCACAAGAGAAATATCTATTCGGAGTTGGGTTATAACCTAAGATCACTGGATCATGAGTGGAGCGCACTACTACTTGCGCCAATCTATCACTAATTACTCCTGTCATATTAGTTAATTAACTTCGAAATTTGAATTCATTATCAATATCGTAGAATAATAAATTTCAACAAATTGTGTTTCAAATATTTTTTTTTATATGTTGTAACGTTTTTGAGATAGTGTGGAGAGCGTATGGTTAGAGCATCAGTCAAGGTCAACCAGTAGCCCCGGTCAAAAACACAGCGTCGAAGTTCATTGATTATTGATTGTATGAATACATGATTATTTTTAACATTCATTTCTCATTAACAATTACATCATATTCAATGATTATTTTACTTACGTATCTGTTTTTAATCGAGTATCTATTTATTTAATAACACTCACCTGCCTAACACTTATATTTAAATTACATATGAATTTTGATGTAATTTATATCAATAATTTTTTGTGGAAGTGGCGTACGAATTGCCAACCGTAAAATCACATGAAAAATTACTGCTTCCTTAATTCCACTTGTTTTGGGAAGTGTCTGGCGTAATATATATGTTACAATAGTTCTTTGAGCAATAAAGCATATCATTATCATTTTTATTATCATTATTAATAACTGACCTGATCTCTCAGATCAGAATTCCATGAAAAGTATCATTTTCATTTAATCTAATGCCTCAAACTCATCGATCTGAAATGTATGTATTCAAATTTAGTTTAGATTGAAGCAGGACTTTATCAACATCATTAGTGAAACTGCTATGAGATGCAATTGAATTCATCAGTCTTGGAAACACAGTGAATTGTGAATTGGGAAAATTTTTGACGAACCGAATACTCCAAGACTATTGTTTCCAGAAAGTTGTTCAGAATTATTACCCCACTCAATGTAATCGGAACAATCAGAACACTTTCACGGGGGCTGACTTGTTATTACGTAACGAAATTACGAGTGTGAAACCTCAAAGTTTCGAAACTATCATCCGCACACCGTAGGAATATGATTCCTTTCGTCTCCTTCATGGAAACCATTTTCTTGCTAGCTATTATGACACGCGTGTAAAACTCAATTCACAAAAAAATATTTGTTTTTATTAGAAATCTGTTCATATCTACATTTCCATCTATTGTTTTGAGTAAATATATAACCAATTTATTATATACAGATGTGGTAATCGACATATACGTATACAATACAGCACAATATTGAACAAAAATTATAATTGTGAAGACAACTACCAAGGTTATTAGTGGTGCGGTACAATATGATCATAGTACAATATTTACATATATCTGAAACTTTAGTGTAGCCTCGAATTTATGAGGGTTCAGGGCATTACTGATTTCTTCGAATAGTCCTGTTAACAACCTCTTCTCTCTTAAGTCAGGACAACCCGTGATAGTTTTTAGTTTTTCATCGCAGGAGATACACCTTTTAAGGTTTTTTTCCTTCAGTAGATGCTGATGGGTGTACCTTGTATGGCCAATCCTGTGACGGGTTAGAATTAATTGTCTGATGTTACGGGCCATTTTGGAAGTTTGAGATAGAATTGATTGTTTTGAGCTTGTTATTCTCCGGAGCTTGTCACCTTTCGTATAACATGAATCAAATCTTCATCTGGTACACTGCGAATCGATAGACTGTGAGGATTTGAGATAATTTCTGTAGTTAGTGTATCAGCAGTTTCGTTGCCAACTATTCCTACAGGCGAAGGAATTCGAACCATTTCGATACGTTTCCCACCCCCATGTTCCCCGCAGGGCGGAAGAGCTGTGACTATGGCGTATATTTCTCCCGTATAGATACTAGCTTCTGTTGGTAGTTGATAACTGTAGCCTTCATTGTTTATGATTACTGGTTTTATATTCATCCTTGTACATATGGGAGTAATTCTCGTATTTGGAGGGGACTTGGAAAAAACTCTTCATATGTGTATTGCACGAGTACCATTCTTAGATAATGCATCACGTGGGTATTGCAATTAGAAAGGGGCACTGTCCATGGGGAAGATATCTTTGAGTTCAGTGGGAGAATTGTCTGATGATGTAATACCTAGCGAAAGCAATGTATGGTAATATATATTCTTTTTTCGTGAAAAGACAAATTTCTTCATTTCGGATTTTTTAAACGCCGGATCTGTCTCTCATACAATGTAATATTATGGCCGAGGGACAGACATTACTTTCATAAACAGTATTCATCGGCGTGTTTTGAAACGATGCACAGTCAGATATATTTGTAAATATGGGCATATCAATATCCCAGCTAAATAGGTTTTTCTGATGACCTCCGTTGCACGTGGGCGACTGTTAGAAAAAATGGTTTGAAAGACGAGGGGGACGATGAACCCGTGATTTCTTCCTGGCTTTTGAAAGGAGAAAAGAGAGAGTTCTGGGAGTTCTCCGTCTGAGGCAGCGGTCTAAGAGTGGTGCAAAAGTTTTTCGGGAAATAAGTCTGCGTGAATTTTGAGGAGGTTCGAAAACTTGGGAGTTCAAAGGGTTCTCTTAACCGTCGATCGAGGGCGGTATTTTGTTTTGGAATATATTTTTATTTCAAAATCTACTATAGTAAACTCTTGGAAGGAAGTGTCTGCGAATTTTTAAGATATTTTCTCTCTACAACTGAAGAATCCTCCTAGTGCAGGAGGCGGAATTCAAGCCTCTTTCGGATTTGCCAAACATCCTAAATTTGATGTGAAGCAATTCGCATCTGGTGACAGCAGCTGCCAAATTCAATTTGAATAAAACAAAGACGGCAATACCAAAAGGGTTACCAAGGGTTGATAGACAGTTGATGACGTATTATTTCACTGGTGACTCAGCGATAAACCCGCAGATGTTTCAGCGAAGCGAATGAAAAATGCATTGTGATAACTAGGATTATTATCATTGGCTTATATTTTTGCTCAATAAGTTAAGATCAGGTTGAGTCTACATAGCACAAGAAGGGGGTCTCCCGCCTCCATTAGTAAACTTTCCACAGGACTGGTACAAAATGCCCCCATAGCAATTCTTATGACCGCATTCTGGATGCCATCTAGGGACTTCAAATGAAATGTACTCACCATAGAGTAAACAATGGATCCATTATCCAGTTTGGTTCTAATCATTGCTCGATAAATGCGAAGCAAGGTAGTGCTACCTACTCTTCATTTGTAATTGGCTAGTACTTTCATTAGATTTTTGCCATCTGGCAGGACTTTTTAATATGTTTGATGTAATTGTCTCATTTTAGTTTCCTATCAAAAGTGACACCCACCCAGATATTTAAATTCCATTTGCTGGTTATTCAGTTCGAGAGAGGGTGAAACATCTGCCGTTTTCTTAAAAAAAATAGTACATTTCATTTTGGTTGTCGAAAACTTAAGTCTTGTCCGTTCCGAACACGACTGAAGTTCATCAAGTGCATTCTATATTCAGGTAAAAATAATAAATGATTATTTTGCACTGTATAAATTTTTGTTGGAACATACAAGTGAACATGTCGCTTTGATGATAAATAGAAGGATTCCAGTACTATCTAAACGAAAATAACAAGATATGCAAGTAGCCAATTCATGCACCAGAGACTTTAATGCACGAATTCAAAACATCTCTTCATTCTTCTATATCAGAAAATCCCCCTTCGCAACCCTTTATTCTGTTTGTCGCCATGTTCACATAAAACTATGAGATAAGGTGGCTCCGTTGTCGTCGATGATAACTTTAATTTATCCAGTGTGGTTGCTGGTGTTCTGTAGACAGCGGAATTTGTGTTATCTCTGGCAATTTTCATTGGGAAAATGAGTCATGAACTTAATGGCGTGGCTGTAATCATTGTGTTGTGTTTCTAATTTGTGTTCTTAATCGCAACGGTATAATGCAGTGATGTTGAGAGAACTTGTTGATATTAACAGTTATTTACGATCATTGAGGACTAACATAGTTACATTTTGCTTCAGTAAAGCTTTTGAAATTGAGTTTTGGAAAAGAGAGAAATGTAGGATGGTGATATACAGTGTGGCCCACTTGAAAGCGTGACACTTCCTTGAAATTTGCAACTTTTTTTCGATTTCGAAGAACTCCATTTCAATTTTTTGATCTCAAAAAACTGTACTTTGCGTCCGAATATCATTTTCTTTCTACAAAATTCAAGGCCTGATGCGTAGTTCTTCCACTGACTGCAGTCTAGACTTATGAACTTTTTACATCACATTATCCCAAAGAGAAAATCTAGCGGTATCATGTCCTGTGACCTTGGCGGCCACTCAGTTGTATTTTGGAAGAGAGAAAAATGTAGAATAGTGATATAAATGGATTTGCAAAGATAGTCCCAAACATCAATTGCATATGAATCATATGTTCATTCATCAGAGTGTACTAAATTGATGACATATTTATATTTTGCTGTAATACTGCTTTTGAAATTGTATAACGGAAGAGAGCAAAACGTAGCATGGTGATATAGATAATTAGGCATAGGGACAGAATATTGAAGAGGTTTTATTACATATATTGCATGTGACTTGCATGTTGATTTACTGAAATACACTAAATTGATGACACATTCACATTTTGCTATATTACTGCTCCTAGAATTGAATTATGGAAGAGAGAAAAATGTAGAATACTGATATAGATGAATTTTTTTCATGGTGTCATCGGCATCGACTACATTGGTCATTAGCCTCGTGTCCTGGGTAGGTACTGTTAATAACTCCCCAAGCCACCTAGGGAGCATCATGACTATTCACAGTCCGTTGCAGAATCATCTCAACTTCAACTAGATACATTTTCTCGAGAAAAATATCTGATCTGGGATTGAACTCATTACCTTCCAGTCGTGAGTCGAGCGCACTACCATTGCGCCAATTCACGGCTATACAGATAGATTTGCGAAGGTACGAAATATTGGAGGGTCCCGAACAATACTTTTTATTACATATTTCACCTGTCTCATATGTTCATTCACTTGGGTGTACTAGATGGATGACACATTTGCATTGTGCTTATATTACAGCGAATTTCATTCTGGAAAAGAGAAAAATGCATAATTGTGATATAAATAAATATGTAGAAGGACAAAATATTGAAGAATCCTCAACGTTTATTTTCATCACATATGTCATGTGACTTGTATGTATTCTATTTGGTTTGCCACGTTCATTTGATATTATCAACCATCAACTTCTCCTCGATAAACTTTATGACATTGGAGTTCGCGACCAAAGTCTATAATGGATTATGACTTTTCTGACTGGCAGATCACACTCTGTTAAGGTTTTGCTAAAATCGGGCATATATCATTCTGAAAATCGCAACATCTTAACAGGTGTTCCCCAAGGTAGTGTCCTGGGTCCTACTCTCTTTCTCTTATTCGTCAACGACATCTCTTATATTAATCAACAACATTGTACTGTACAGTTTGCTGATGACACGTCCTGCTTATTGAGCTCCTCTTCTTGTGAAGGGTTATCTGACCAGGCTGATATTGCAGTTGCTAATATGCCTAATTACTTCGATAGAAACGGACTCGTTCTGAATAGCAATAAATCAAATACCATTGTTTTTTCGCTTAGAGAAATGGACTGCTAATACTAAATTTATTGTGAATGAAAAATCAGTCAAATTCATAGGGTTGAACATTGACTCCCAATTATCTTGGAATGATCATATTGACTCTATTTCTATTAAATTATCCAAGCATTGTTTCGTTATTTGGAATCTCAGAAATTCTGTCCCCATTAATATTTTATTAAGTTACTACTATGCCTATGTTCACTCAAGTCTAAATTATTGCTCAGTCTGCTACGGTAACTGTAGCAGATTGAATGATCTGTTGATTGCTCAAAAAAGATACTAAGAACCATGGTGATTCTTGTAAGCAGTTATTCACGAAACTACAAAGTTTAAGTGTGATATTGGATTATGTAATCAAATAGAAAAGCCAGATGAAAAGAAGGCAAGAGGGATTTTTATTGAATGCACACTTTCGAAGTGGAACAGAAAATTTACCTGAAATAAATTATCTTGAAGGGCACCCGATCAGTAAGTTAGAGGAGATCTTACAGATCAACGGTTAGAACTGTTATCAAAATGTACCGAAAATATTTTGGTTGGTTTCCGGATTTTGTCATGGTCTTCTTCGGTTACAGTCTCCAAACGTTTCAACTGCAACTACGGCAATTATCTTCAGTGGCGTAATCGAAGTACTCTTCTTGACTTATCAACTGAAATAGTTTCAGGTTTTGTTCACTGTTTTCTTCGATTATCGTGGCATATTGCATCGGGACTTTTTGTCACATTGTCGTACGGTCAATATGGAGTAATTTCTTGAAGTTTTGCACCAGTTGCAATGGGAAATACTAAGAAAACTTCCGGTATCTTAAAAAAAACTCGCTTTTGCACTCGTCATTGCTTGTTCATAATTTTTTGTCGAAAAACAACACTGTTGTCGTGTCTCTTTAGCGTTTAAAAAAACCCTCTGTACTTTTCATTTAATTTTCATATTATCAACGGTAATTCCAGATCATTTTTGGAGGATTCCTGAGGAGTAGGCAACCCAAATCACATTTTTGCCTTGCTAACATTCGTATTTTGAATTCGTTGAAACGAAAGTCAGGAATAAGGTGTTGTCAAAATTATTTGGGGAAATTTTCCAGAACAGACTTGGGCCGTAGGTGATTTCCGATCAGGAGAACGGGAAATGGGGCCATTTTGAAAGGAGTGGAGTGGTAGAAGGATTTGTTATGTGGTGAGTCGTGTGATTGAATTTCAACAATTTCAAGGAACTAGTTTCGGATATAGTTTCAAATAAAGATTTTGAAAGTTCCAAAAAAGTCACAACTATTTTTCCAGAACGAGTGACATCATCTCATCATTGGGAAGGTATGGAATCACAGTTTGATCCTTTCATTTACATATGAGATTCATCTTTTCGTGAATTCAACTTTTGAATGAATTTTAATTGAAGGAATTGTCCATCAACTCTAGTATACTGGACTATTATATGTTCGTAAACACTGGATATTTTATTACAAAAAAATCCACATAATTTTATAATACACTGTATTGTAAAAAATATATTCAGGAAGTAAAATCTTAAACAGTTGCACATGCCGTACATACAGTGTGGTCCAACGAAAACTTAANCAGATAGTACACGATAAGATCTTCAAAATGAGGTATCTCAACACCCCTCATCCCTATTCAAAATCAAGGGGTTGTGCTCACCCCCGTTAGGGGGTTGAAGTCACGGGGATGAAAACAGCGGAAAAGTTGTTCCCCCTCGAATCAGCAATTGACGGGTTCGAGCGATTTTCCACATTTTCATGTTAACGCCGGAAAATCGAGGTGTTAAGTTTTCGTTGGACCACACTGTATATTTCCACGGTGTTCACCACATATAGCTTGTTCACACTGGTTAAATTATGTAGTGGTCATGCGTCTTTTATCACTAGGGCAGTAAAAATAGATTCTCCGCTTTTCATTTTAACACTCTAGTTACACATTTTCCACAGAAATATTCAGTATATTACCAATATCTTGCCGAATATTGCGCCGCAAAGTTTTATTATTGAGCCTCTCCTTCAGCCATGGTTCCGCATCTTTAATCATATATTCATATCTGTTCGATGGTTTTTTGTTTAGTCTGAGTAATTTTGAGTTATGAAATACGTAGGAATTTATACTAGCAATATTTACCATGTCATAAAATATTACCATCGGCCACCTTCGAGTTTTGCCACCAGAATTCATATTCGAACACATCTGATCGAAAGTGTCTACTCCAACCTTTGTTTCATTATAATTATTTATAATTGCAGGTTTTTCTGTGGCAGACATTTCAGCCTCCTCGTTGCCAGTGGCAACCCATTTGTTTTTGTGTTTTTTCCTAAATAGAAGCTGGCATCCAACATGTATTTCGAAGACGAATCGCAAACCATCATTATTTTTATTCCATATTTGGATGGTTATACATGCGAAAGGGACAACGTCCGCGAAATCCATCCAGATGTTCGTCAATAGTCAAGTAAGAAGCAGGTGTATATGAGTCTCGACATATCGAAAAAAAATATCCCATATTTCACGAAAAGGTGCAAACGAATCTATATTTTTTCTTTCCGGTCTAGTTTCTTTGTCATCAAACCTAAGACAATTTATTAGGAATGAAAAGCGCTCACCATACTGCTTGACGTTGGGCTGAGGCTAGGGTAAAAAATATCTTCATCACTTGAACTTTCTGCTTCGAATTCTAGATGGTCCTCTTTCCAATCACTACCACTACCTTCGAAAGGATCGGGCTCTGATTCTTTACCAACCATTATACACTCTATTTCGGCCTCTATTTCATTTTTTGTTAAGGGTTCACGCGCCATCTAACAAAAAAAACTATTACCTAAGCATCAGAAAATCAAAAAAGTACCTTACCTTTCAAAAAGATCAAAAATAGCCCAATTCATCGACGATCAAGTTACAATAAAAACTAACGTAAAGACTGGACTTTCATAAAATTTACGACGAGCCCGCGAAATATATCACTAAGCGGGAAAAAATAGGACAAACGCACGCACCACTGGCTAGCTGTTGACTAATCAGGAAAATATCTAGGAGCTCTCGGCGGTGCATAACCCGGAAGTACTCGAACTTTAATGACTTTACGCGCGCCTCGTAGATTTTACGAATGTCCAGTATACTAGGGTCACAGGTTTTTATGACAGTTTTTCTGTAGAATACTTCCCACGGAAATTGCCTGGAGTCATTAAAGAGGAAAAAATCAGTTGATTTGACGCCCAGTTCGATGAATGTACGTACTCCAAATATGTTCCGTTCCTGGTAGAAGAAGACTACAGCTACAGCTCAACAAGAAAGTAATAATGTGATTCTTCACTGGATGAATCAGTTTCATCAGGATTGATGAAAAACTGGAATAATTTTTTTTGATAATGAGTCAATGCGATCATCCAGATCCCACATCTCTACTTCGATTCTGATTGTTTTGTGGATATGTGTTTTACAAGTATGTTTTTGAACCATTCTTCGAATAAAGAGTGTACTGTTCTCCTAATAGAATTCTTCACTTCTTCATCGATAACCAAACACTTTCTACCAGTGGATACTTTCGGCTCGAAAAACTTGTTGTTTTCCTTGAGTTCCTTGAGAATTCTAAAAATTGTCGATCTATTGTCACCGGTCATACTCCCGCATTTTTTCATTTATATTTGATGGTGACAATTTCGGATGCTTCACAATTCCCGAACAACTAGCTTCCATGTTGTATAGCTGTTTATTCAACGCGCTCTCGAAGTTAACTGGAGAATATCACGATTAACCCCATTGAAAAGCCAAGTCGGTCTTATTGATGGGTGCGATGTGTCTGTTGACAGTATAATTCAAAGGAATATCTATTTATACCGCCTTCAAAAAAATAATGTTATTTCAATCCCCTTCAACTAAATACCTATTTGTTGGAGAATGTCTTGGTTACTACTGGACATGTTTTAACATTTGTCATAGTAGATTTGTTATTTTGTTTGTTATGAATGATATTTTTCAAGGATAAATATTGTATTTTCGTCGTATGAATTTATTTAATCAATTCGTTGAAAGTTAATAATTTGAATGCAGTCTCTCAGAGATAGAATAGTGCCTGGAGGATGACAGCACGACCAGCTGTCGAAAGCGCTCGCAGATAATCAAATAGAAGTTATAGAGCCTCAAATCCTTTTTGTAACTTACATTATATATATACCTTTACACCTTTACAAATAAAATCAAACAAACAATCTAAACTAACAATGCGAGACGCGTATTCACAAAATCTTACAGATACCCTCAAATTCACCAGATTTCCAAAATGCTTAATCAAGGTCTCATTCAACATTCTACATCTCCTTGGTCATCACCTGTTCGGATAGTACCAAAAAAAGCTAGATGCTTCAGGAAAACCCAAATTGCGTGTGGTGATTCACTATCGAAAACTGAACGAACTGTCAATATCCGTTACCCAACATTTCTGACCTGGTAGATCAGCCTGAAGAATGTCAGAATTTTACCTGCCTCGATCTTGCATCAGGATTTCATCAGATCGAAATCGACCTAAAAGAAGTTCCAATAATAGCCTTTTCTGTCGAGAACGGTCACTACGAATCGTCCGCATGACATTCGGTTAAAAGAACGCACCATCCCCATTTCAAAGAGTGATGGAAAACATCATCATTGGCATCCAAAACAAGCGCTGCTTTGTATACATGGATGACATTTATATATACAATTCACGAACACATCTCAAGACTGACGGAAGTGTTCAAGAGATTGAGAAAAGCTAACTTGAAAATTCAGCCTGAATAATGCGAATTTTCAAGAAAAGAAGCCGCTTACCTTGGACATGTAATCATAAAGGGTCTACCTTGGGACAAAATTTAAAATGTTTATTAAAGTTTCAGGGCATACTACGCCACTGGATTCAGAGTGCCTCTAAACAGGTGTTACCAAAATTTCATGGAAAAATATTCATTATTAACAAAGTTATGACAACTCAAAAATTCGAAAACTCACACAGCTAACAGTCACAAAAAACACCCTATAT
>NW_019292602.1:4812-19052 GCF_000500325.1 Leptinotarsa decemlineata | reverse complement strand
GAAACTTGTGCGAGCTAAGGATTAACGAGGTCTTACCTTTTAACGTGTGATTCCTAACACGGGTTGGACGATAGTAAGTGAAGATCGATCGTTCAGACTAGGACTTGAACCACCGACCAACACGGCAGTCAATTCAAGTGAGTGAACAAAGCACCCACGCCGAACCGCTTGGCTACCGACCGACCAATTGTGGAAAAACAATTCATGTATGTCTATTACATCACGATAATGCACCTACTCACTAGTCATTGCTTGTTTTTGATTAATTGTATGATAAAAACAACACCGTGATCATGCTTCAACCACTTCATTTGCCAGATTTGACCCCCTGCGAAAATATATCAATTATCAGTAGTTCTTATTGCCCTTTTTCATTTTATTATTTTCATAACTATCAAACCAAGTATTTCTTTGTGCATTCAACAACTGAACCAAACATCCCTTCTTCGTCACTGAGTGGAATTTACTGCCACCCTGCCTAATGTGTTCATCGGAAAGTGCAAGAACTGAAACTGAAATAAGGACGTCTGAATAGGAAACAGTCCGGATTGACTTGGATCTGGGATCGCCCTCCCGAGAACGACAAACAAAACAAAATAAAAGATTGTATTTAAGATTAGGGATAAAGCGTTCTTTGAGCTACTCGGGTAATTTTCTTGAATTATAGTTATCAAAGTTTTGGTTTATTTTCTTTCCGCTTCTACACTCGACCGCCTCATTTTTAACGTCTCCAATTTACATTATCTAAATGTGATTAGATATTTCCACTGTTGGAAAATTCCAGACTGGAGTCTGAAACTTTTTCCCGATTCTGTTGTGAATCTCAAAAGTGTACTTGAAAAATAATATGACGATTGAATTCTATCAATTACCAACAAAGTAGCACAGTCATATTTGTCAATACGATGATTATATCGTTTATTATATTTTTACATAACGATATCAGTTATTCATAGATAGATAGGTAGGATGGATCTATTCAACTCTCCACTATAACCCGCAACGGTTCATTATGGCTCAGACCTATTCAAACTTGACCCGGTCTTTTAACAAAGTCGATAACTTCAATCAGTGAATTATTTTCCAAGTCATATGGAGAGAGTGGAATTCTTACAACACTGATGATATATGCCGCAGTCGCAGACGAAACGTCTGGTACCTCACATTCCATTCGAACACGGCCTACTAGCCCAGATTTTGTTCTTTTCAATTGTGACTCCGATCGTGAGAGCCTATATTCCTATATTGACCTGAAGCAACTTCCAATCGTTACAACGGACAAGACAGGTTTCTTTCAATACTATCCGTTAGAACGCTTATGAAGGCGATGGTTTTTAATTTCGAGTTTTAGTAATTATCAAACGAAGTAATCAGGATTATTTTGAGGAAAAAAATTTGTACAAAAGTATGGCTTCATTCATACAAGTCCAAGGTGAATAGTACTTTTGAGGTTATGCTTCTTATGGCGCATTAGGGAAAAATTGTGAGAGTGAATTTTCACGATGTGCGCGCACACCATCATGAAAAACCAACATCCTGAAGTTAGCTTCTTCTTCAATATGGCCGTGGCTGCTTAGTCGAGCGCATTTGGCTAGACTCCTTCTGTCCATAGTAAACAGAAGCTTCGTCCGATGGTGCAGCTGTCTTGNTACTCGTCTTTTATTATCATTAATGATTGTTAGCACAATGCATGACATCGGTGACATTCATCTTCATAAAAAAATAATTACAAGAGGAATTGCTAATCAGCAAAATTCCATGTCGAATGAATGGAAAACTCACACCCACACCAAAGCCATTATTCTTCCTAATTTTTTCATCGCATGCAACTATTGCCAACCTTAATTTCCATACTCATCAATAAAAATTTCATGTGTCATGCTAATTAATTACGAAGAAAATAAACATCGTTTCAGTACTTGACGTTTGATTAACTTTTTTAATGTACCAATTCTGCCTTTTCCCACTTTCCGTTGAGGAAGTAATTTGTTTGGTAATTAAAAATTGTTTCCTGGAACATTTTTCCGTGGCAACAATGCGACTGATTTTGATTAAATGTTTCTATTATACTTTATTAATATTGTGAGTTATTCAAACCTGGTCCGTGGTTGAATTTAAAAATTCAGACAAAAGCTGGGAAGCAATAGCTTCAACATGCATTGTTCACCGACATATTGAAAATGATTTTGTGATATTTCATTGTATTTTCGTTACACAATGTGCTTTCGAGTGACTATTATGTTCAACAACATTACTTGTAGCCGCAAAATACCTGTCAAAGGCATATCACAGAATCTCTGAAAACTATAAAAAAATAAACCAATAATTACATTTCCAATTCAACAATAAGCCATCCCAGCAGAAGTAAACAAATATATATGGGGTCTATTCAAAAAATAAAATGAATGTTCATTATTCATAAAAAATATTAATTTTTTCATTAGTTTCCATTTCGTCCCCTTTAGAGTATTCTCCCCTGAAATATAATAAACTTTTGCCAATTTTTTTCCAATTCTCGAAGAAGTTCTGATATTCACTTTGGTGAATATCAGAATCGTCGCAAAACGCCGTCCTTACATGGATTTCTTTCATGTTAGGAATAGGAAAAAGTTGCCTGGGGCCAAATCTGGTGAATACGGTGACTGAGTAAATATTACGGTTTTATTTTTGGGCAAAAATTACGANAAGTCAGTTGACGAAATGTACTATTTATTCCATATCATACACTGAAATGAATTTCAACAACAATATTTAATATGCAGTAAATATTCAAATAAAAGAATACATCAATAACAGATACAAATAGTAATTATTGAAGCCCGGAAAAATCAAATAATTCCAAGTATTGAAATAAATCATATATTTCTTTTCTAAAGTAATCTTGGAATTTCAAATGATAGAATTTATTATCAGGCTGTCCCATACAGAATACAACATGAGAAGAGTATTAAAATAAATAGTATTAATGAATATTCGAAATACATGAATAAATTTATACGAATAATCAAATAGATCACAGCGAGAAATTATTAAAAAACGAAGTATAACTTCTTACATACGTTGTTATGAATCTATCAACATAATCACCAAGTTTTTCAAAGGGTTCATTCAATAAATGGAAAATCAAATTCATTACGATTTATCCACTTCAGCAATGTTCCCAAAACTAATTAATTTTTGTTTCACTAATGAATACTCGTCTTTTATTATTATCATTAATGATTGTTAGCACAATGCATGACATCGGTGACATTCATCTTCATAAAAAAATAATTACAAGAGGAATTGCTAATCAGCAAAATTCCATGTCGAATGAATGGAAAACTCACACCCACACCAAAGCCATTATTCTTCCTAATTTTTTCATCGCATGCAACTATTGCCAACCTTAATTTCCATACTCACCAATAAAAATTTCATGTGTCATGCTAATTAATTACGAAGAAAATAAACATCGTTTCAGTACTTGACGTTTGATTAACTTTTTTAATGTACCAATTCTGCCTTTTCCCACTTTCCGTTGAGGAAGTAATTTGTTTGGTAATTAAAAATTGTTTCCTGGAACATTTTTCCGTGGCAACAATGCGACTGATTTTGATTAAATGTTTCTATTATACTTTATTAATATTGTGAGTTATTCAAACCTGGTCCGTGGTTGAATTTTAAAATTCAGACAAAAGCTGGGAAGCAATAGCTTCAACATGCATTGTTCACCGACATATTGAAAATGATTTTGTGATATTTCATTGTATTTTCGTTACACAATGTGCTTTCGAGTGACTATTATGTTCAACAACATTACTTGTAGCCGCAAAATACCTGTCAAAGGCATATCACAGAATCTCTGAAAACTATAAAAAAATAAACCAATAATTACATTTCCAATTCAACAATAAGCCATCCCAGCAGAAGTAAACAAATATATATGGGGTCTATTCAAAAAATAAAATGAATGTTCATTATTCATAAAAAATATTAATTTTTTCATCAGTTTTCATTTCGTCCCCTTTAGAGTATTCTCCCCTGAAATATAATAAACTTTTGCCAATTTTTTTCCAATTCTCGAAGAAGTTCTGATATTCACTTTGGTGCCTATCAGAATCGTCGCAAAACGCCGTCCTTACATGGATTTCTTTCATGTTAGGAATAGGAAAAAGTTGCCTGGGGCCAAATCTGGTGAATACGGTGACTGAGTAAATATTACGGTTTTATTTTTGGGCAAAAATTACGAACAAGCAATAACGATTTTTTCATCGATACCGGACGTTTTCGTCGTATTGCTTGTCGCAGGCGCCCAATACTCCCTAATGACCGTGAGACCACGCCAAAACACTTCTAACTTTCATGACTCTCACTAAACAAACTTAATATGCTAATATCACGTAACCGTAACACAATTTAGCGTTACGTCGTGTACTAATAGTTCCTGGATCAGTTGAATTTTGTACGGGTACAGGCCCAAGTCACGCTGTGAAATTCGCCAAATTGTGGTCTGCACACTCTCGAAGACAGCGTCGATGTTTTCGGCAGATCTTGCGTTTCGTCAACGTACCAGTGTTGATCAGTGGACATAAATTCATCCACCACATTGCAAATAGTCCTCTCGGTAAGACGTTTATGTTGACTGTAAAGTAGCCGAAGCGCGCGGTACGTTCCCCAAACAAAACATCCATTTTGATAAAACAATTTTATTACTTGCACATCCATGGTGATTTGGCACACAGACTGAATGAATGACAACGAATTTGTCAGATATATAGCTTCAACAAGATGTTGTCAAAGTTTGGAATTCCCTGTTGAAAGACCCTATAACACTATCGGTACGCTCATTATCTCAAAACAATACTGCATTTGATGATGAAGGCAAGCAACTTGGCACCCTTGTGGTTGAGACCCTGTAGGACATTTTTCTCAAGAGGAAGATTTAATCTTCCTCTTTGAAGATGATCACTTGGTGATCGAAACACGTGTCAAGGTGTTGAAAATAACGATTTGGTGTTGGGAAAAAACTCCAGTAATATTCTATCACTGATATCCTCTGAGGTTGATGGGTTTTTATTTTGGAAATGAGGGGAGGGTCTAAAATTTCGAATTTTTTCCATATGTCAATATGTTGTTGTTTCTGGAACCAATGAAAAGTGTAGCAAAACTTGCTTCTTACATGTGGCAATTATTTTATTATAATCTAGTTCAATTGACAATANGTCTACTATATTTGTCTCCGAATCATTACTTCCAGCAGGTCGACAGTAGGCAGGAAGGGACTGAGTCGCGTCGGTTTGAAATTCTTTTTCGACGTTATCACCATTTCCTTCTTCTAAATGTTTTTCTTCGGAAGCTGAAAAGTCTTCAAACTGATTGGACTGCTTGACGTTGGGCTGAGGCTAGGGTAAAAAATATCTTCATCACTTGAACTTTCTGCTTCGAATTCTAGATGGTCCTCTTTCCAATCACTACTACTACCTTCGAAAGGATCGGGCTCTGATTCTTCACCAACCATTATACGCTCTATTTCGGCCTCTATTTCATTTTTTGTTAAGGGTTCACGCGCCATCTAACAAAAAAAACTATTACCTAAGCATCAGAAAATCAAAAAAAGTACCTTACCTTTCAAAGTACCTTACCTTACCTTACCAATTCATTGACGATCAAGTTACAAATAAAACTTACGTAAAGACTGGACTTTCGTAAAATTTACGACGAGCCCGCGAAATATATCACTAAGCGGGAAAGAATAGGACAAACGCACGCACCACTGGCTAGCTGTTGACTAATCAGGAAAATATCTAGGAGCTCTCGGCGGTGCATAACCCGGAAGTACTCGAACTTTAATGACTTTACGCGCGCCTCATAGATTTTACGAATGACCAGTATTCTAGGGTCAAAGGTTTTTATGACAGTTCTAGGGTCAAAGGTTTTTATGACAGTTTTTCTGTAGAATACTTCCCACGGAAATTGCCTGGAGTCATTAAAGAGGAAAAAATCAGTTGATTTGACGCACAGTTCGATGAATGTACGTACTCCAAATCTGTTCCCTTCCTGGTAGAAAAGACTACAGCTACAGCTCAACAAGAAAGTAATAAGCAAATTTACTTACAGTTGCCACATTTCTCTGAAGATAACTAAATTACTTTTCAAGCTTTACAAATATTGATTCATCGACAAGATACAATTATTGATCTATGAGTTGATTTCCATTTATAGTGTAAACCCGAACTAAGTATACTCTGGTGAGGTGATTTTGGTACCATTCCTAAATATCATTTTTTCATTGACATGAATCTCATAAGTGATATTCTTCCTGTTTGTCTACCCAGACTCTCATTAAATGCGTGAAAGCGTACTTTTATCGATACTCATTATCTAGTTACTACACTTTTTACATACGATTTAATGACAAATTTTGAGCATATTTAGATTTCGCTTCCTACTCATTTTCAATATTACAGGTATTTCGTGAGTATCAAGTATTTTTAGAATATCAGATTTTTCATTGATTTTATTGTCTATGGGCACAACTAAGATTTACTGACAAAAAAATATATTCAATTGCTGAAATTGACGTTATCATTTATTAATATCAGGTATTCTTCACTTGTAAGTAAATTATCACTCCAGATAGTGAACTTCACAGATGATATCTGTAACGTTTTTCATTTTCCAAACAAGAATCCACCATCAATCAGCACATCCATAACAATTCGGAGAAATAAAGCATAAAAACAGAACCTCTCTCCATTTCAAACAAAGCATTCACTTAAAACAACAGAAACCTCTGGCGAGGTCAGCCCTCCCCGGCTCAAAGTTAAACTCAAACAAGTTACTCCCGTTAAATGTATTCTATCCCGCTCCTGATCCTGATTCCATCGGACAAATGCGTTTCGAGCGAGGGAATGCAATAAAATATAAAGGAAAGAATGGGTCGATGGGCTGGCTTCATCTCGAGAATAAGCTGGTCTACGGTCTGATTAGCATAAGGAGATCGCCTCTCTTCGTCACGGCCCCTGTCTAAAGCTGTTAATGTGTTCATCGAAACGAGCAAAGACGGGAGAAGGACATCTGAAATGTATTTGGTGTGCGTCAAGTCGACTGACGATTGTGGCAATACTATTTCAGATATTGGTTTTCATTTTATCCATGAGTTATAGTTCGTTCAGTCTGAAAGGTACTTTGGAAGATTTAGTGAAACTGGAGATAACGTTATTTTTGATAGAGCAGAAAGTGCTGACGAAGAGTGTTTTGCCCGAATGTTCGATAGATCCACCTCGAATTAATATTTTTACATGCAAGTGAATTTTTTTTCTGACATCGATATCTGTTTCGATTTCATAACGAATATTCATATATTGTTTGCAATTGTTTTTCTCGTTTTGTGCCTAATTCTCACATCTTTGTGAAGAGTTCGTAGTGAAATTAATTACTTTCTCCTCCAGTCGGGAGTTTCCCATATTTGTTGTATGATGTTGGGAAAGTAGGAAGTTTAACAATGGAGTAGTATTTTTGCATAAAATAATGAATAATGGCTTTAATAATCATAAAAATGTGAATTGAAATGTTTCTTGACGATCTCTTAACACGTAGTAACGGCTACATAAATCAATTTTTCGAAAGAAGCTTGTATGCTACATTATCGATTAAATAATTTTGATTGGTCGTCTAAGACACTGAAGAATTTTTTTTAATGAAATTGGTTTCGTGAAATATGAAACTGAAGTTGATTGCAACAGATAAATAACTTCAACACTGGTCGGTGCACACAGCGTTTGATGAAACTACAGTTTTATTGATTTCGGGAAACTGAGTTTTGAGATATTCGTTAAATCGATTTCTTGTTGCTCCAACTCCCCTCTACCCAACCACCTACCTAAACATGATGAACGGAATATCACAATCATCAGCATCAGGACAAGTAAGTTGAACAGAGTTATAACAGAGTTATGATTTTCCTATTCCAACATGCTTTCCATTCATAGAACCGATTCAGGTAGGCAGACTCCAAAGCTGCTGATAGCAATATGCGGTGTACTTTCAAATATTCTCATAAGGAACTGACATTTACAGCGTTGCAAACACTTCCAAATTGCACTAGTTGTTTCAGCTACAACCAAAACGATGGTTCAGTGATCTCCCATGAAATATTGAGCCAAACACTTGAACGAACTGCCAGTAGCCAGGTATCTGAAAAGTTGAAGATTCTGTGAATGAAATAAGATGAAATTCGCGAAGTAACTGATAATTATTCAAGTAGTTTCCGTGATCTGCCTTGGAACCTTCCATCTCCACCTTCTCGATCATCAACAACTGCTCCCAATCACATTCCGATTTCTGAAGAGTTTAATATTCCACAACGAGATCAATTCGTTACTGAACTGCAACCCTTCATTTCAGATGAACAGTTTTAATGATTTTTCTGTTTTTATATTGATTTTCCATCATTTCAATTGGACATACTTCTTCAATATAGTTCATATTGTTACATACTACTTGATAATTATTGAAAATAGTTTGAATAAATGTTCTCGCTCACTTTGGTATAATCGTTAATTTTGTCCCAGCCCTCAGAGCTAACCTACAGTTGGTGTTTTTTTGTTATCAGTAGATTCACTAGTTCTAATAAGCGATCAAAAAGTGGCTTCGATATCCGAAAATATTTTAAATCATCAGGATCCCTACTTAGTACTTAGTATAGCAAAACAGGTGTGTTGCTGATAGATAGATAGCTAGATAGATTCATTGAAGTTTTTGAAGTGAACATATGGAAACTTAAGTCGGTGAGGTATAAATATAGATCTGTAAAGTATAAAAAAGAGTATCACGGGTTTGTCTATATAAATATAATGCCGCGAAGTATTTGAACAAAAGGGTTATATTGACATTCTTCTTCAAATGCATTTCAAATATATAATAAAAAAGATTACAAAAAATGGTGACACACACAGGTATTTTTATTTGACTGTATGACTTGTCCATTTAGACGAAGTCTCCAGAAAACACTACAGCCTCTTGGGCTTATTACGTTTATTCTCTCATCTGCTCATGACACCCATTCCATCAGTCTCGTTTCTTGTACTAGTTTGTACAGGTTCCGTGTGTGATGTTCGTCATATTCTTTTAGACGTAATTTTGTATGTCCACATATTGCCTGCCTCCTGTGATTCAGTGACTCACATTCGCATAAGATGTGTAGAGCTGTTTCTATCCTTTCGTTGCATAATCTGCAGCTGAGGTCACCGTTGTACAACCCCATTTTATTCAGGTGTCCTCTGAGCGGACAATGACCGGTTAGTAACCCTGTCATTATTCTCAGCCGATCCCTACTATATTGAAGTAGTTCTTCGGTTCTTTTCTCGGACGAACCTACTGTGTTTGTTGCCAGGTACTTTTGTCCAGTACTTTGTGTGTTTCTTATTGGTCCATGTCCTAATCTGGTTTCGTACTGATGAGCATTTATGCCCTGGCACCCAGTACAAAGTTAATTTGTTTCCATTTGCAAGTTTATTCAGTTGTTCATGGCATTCCCAGACCAGTTTTGATGTCACCTTCGGGTTTGTCAGAGCCCCTAGTGCGCTCATGCTATCTGTTAAAATATTGATCCGCTCATTTCTTTGAGGTCTCAATTTAATGAGCCTTGCACACTGCAAGACGCCTGGAAGACGAAAGTTTATAGTCCTAGCGGATAACTGTAATTTAAATTTCTATCCGTATATTTCAGCTTCCGTTCCATGTTTGGTCTTTGATCCATCTGTATACCAGGTGTTTTTTCCAAACATGTTTTCGGGATGACTAATAGTCTTCCACACTTCACGGCTTATGATTTTGGCCGTGAAGTTTGTGTTGAAGGTGTCGAAGTACACCTTCAACACATATGGTCATATGGTCCGTGCACATATTCAATATGTCCACTTGTTCTGAAATTTCTGTTCGGTCCAATCTTTTGTAGTTCTGTGAGTTTTTCAGTCTGAATTTGCCCATCCTGGCCTCACCCATTATCACAAAGTGTAAAGGAGGTAGATTCAGGAGTGTCTCCAATGCAACTGTTGGGGTAGTTCTCATTGCTTCCGTCATTCCCAAACATGCAAGTCTTTTCACTTTGCCTAGTTTGTTGATAGCGGTCACCTGCTTCATCTTTGGCCACCAGACCAGAGATGTTTTTCCATAGATGCGTCTGGCGAGCATCAGTGCTACCTCCGCTTTCCTTTTTATCCTGTCTAAGTGTTGGTTCCAGGTCAGTTTGGAATCTAGAATCAATCCCAGATATTCAACCTCCCCTGACACTTGTATTTCTTCACCTCGAAGTTTTGGAAGCCCAAGACCCTTTGTTTTAGTCCTCTTGGTGAATGCTACTATGGTCGATTTGGATGGGCTTATGTTGAGCCCTTCTTCTTTGGTCCATCTTGTTATAATATTCAGGGCCTGCTGCATATATCCCTTCACTACATTATTGTATTTACCCTGGACTAAGATGACTAAGTCGTCTGCTTAGCCCAGTGCTTTATACCCATTGTGGTCCAGGAGACATAATAGCTCGTCCATTACAAGGTTCCATAACAGAGAGGATAAAACCCCCTTTGAGGATAGCCCCTTGCTACCCGTGCCACGACTGTTTCCACCATAATGGTTGTATATACCAATCTTCCCCTAAGCATGCAGTCTATCCACCTACAGCTTGTCTTGAAGATCTCTCTTCACCTCGAAGCCTGGATGATTGATTTTAACAACGTATTGTCAAATGCGCCCTTAATGTCCAAGAAAGCAGCTGAAAGTACTTCTTTGTTTTTGGTATGTTCCACTTTTTCCGTTACCCGACATAGAGCCGTTTCTGTTGACATACGTAAGCTGTATGCATATTGGTCTCGATGTAATGGTCTGATAGCCAGTGATTCGTTCCTGATATGCCTGTTAAGTACTTTTTCTAGCGTTTTCAACGCGAATTACATGAAACTGATCGATCTCAAGGCCTTCGCCGATTTTTTCAGGTTTCGGAATGAAGTTGGCCCTGATCAGACTCCAAATTTTTGGTATGTGTCCCAGTGTTAAACTTGCCCTGAGAATCACACACAATTTGTTGAAAAGAACTTCAGGTCCCTTTTGAAGCATTACTGGGTATATGCCATCAGGTCTCGGCGACTTATAGGGTTGAAATGAGTTTGCAGCTCACTTGATTTTCTCCAGATCTATCACACAGGTATGAAACAAGAAACAAAGATAATATTCGCATCGGAAAATTCAACCACACATATTATACAAAATGATCACAACATAATGAACTTACACTATACAATTATATATCAAATAATGTATGTATTATCGTACCCTCTCTTCAAGAAAAAAAATTAAAAAATGCTAAGAATGAATGCTTTCTACAGCCTTGAAGAATTTGTGAACTATTGCAAAACTATCTAATTTCACATAACATCAATAATGTGCTATTAAGTGTAATATGACTTGTCATATCCAAGCACAGCTTGACTACGAATGGTTAATGAAGAATCTGAATCTGAATCTATCGCATATATCATGCCTATATTTGTTGAAATTATGGAAATTTTGATAACTAAATACTAATATCTATCCTTCTGTTTTCTGCAATCGTCATGAAATTGCCATAAAAAATTCTTGCACCGAATATGGTTCCATGTTACAGAACAAATCGAAAACTAGATTCTTAAAAGTATACCGTCTGCCTTCTTAGCTGATTGTCACTGGTGAATGATTGAATAACTTGATGGCCATGTAGCGTGGACCTCTTTCTGTATTTCTTAATCTACGTTCAGGAAAAATGAGGTTCAAGTTATTCCTAGTTTTTATGAGTGATAATTTTTTTTTATTGTCATAAACGAAAATAATACAAACATTAATATAAATCCCATATAGAGTAAGTTATTTATTACTTTTGAAAATATAACGACAGAAATCTGTAAAGTTTATTTCAAGCATAATGAAAACGCGATCCAAGTGAGTACTTCCAACCCAGAAAATAACTCTGTATTTAAGGAAAGGATAGATAGTTCCAAAGTATGCCGTTTGTAGTGCAGCTGTATTCAAGTGTCTTCCTAAAACTTTAATTGCATAACATTTGCTAGCAAGTGATAGTGTCGATCCCTGATCAACGAGCCACCACCATGAAACAAGCACATTGTCGTCAGTATACATCACGAAACTAATAGAAAAACGTTTCTTCTGCTTCAACAACTTTGTCTAACGGCTCCATGAAAACATTTCATGAAACTACAGTAGATGGTTTACGTTTTGGTTGGAATATTGCATAGCTCTGTGGTGTAGTCTACATGCAAAGCTTTCTCAAGTGAATCCAATAAAAATTCTTCAAATGTATTCACTTCAAATTGTTTGACGTATTCCCGTTAACATGCACGTACAACTCCATAGAATTTATACAGACAGGCTTCCATTAGATTTCTTTCGTTCTATTTTAGAAAATATATTCATATTCTGATTTTAGAGTTTAATCAATATGTTGAAAATATATATGTTTAAAATATGTTTTTCCATTAACCAGCTGTCACACCCCTATGAAAGACAACCCTCAGAAGTCAAAACTTGTGCGTACTGAGGACCAACGGGATCTTACCTTTTAACGTGTTATTCCTAACATGAGTTCGACGATAGCAAGTGAAATTCGATGGTTCAGCCTGCCGCTTCAACCAGCGACCAACACGGCGGTCGATTTGAGTGACCATTGAAATGATAGATTTATTTCTGTTTCAGAAAATATATCAATATTCTAATTACCGAATTTTATTAAAATGATAGATTTCTTTTTGTTTCAGAAAATATACCAATATTTTTTTGGAAGTTTTTCAGAATAAGAGTTACAAAATGATCTTCAATTACCTGGGAAATATTGTCGCGGCCCAAATGGCTCGCATTTTGGGGGTTAACTGAGATGGTAGTATTTATATAGGAATAATAATCATAGATAGAAAATACTAAAGTTTATTGAAATGAAAGTACAACATAGCCCTCAACAATGTTACGCCGCTTACTTACTGAAGGTACATTTTCAGGGGTGATGGATCTGTTATCTTCAGAAGGTGGCAGTCGAATGCCCACACACCCTTTTTCGCGATTATAGGTCGAAGTCTAATATTTCCAATCAACATTATTGCATTACCACTAATTGCCGAATATAATAACTATAATTAGGTGAATGAACTTTTATTGAATTGATAAATACAGTGCGGTCCACCGAGGCTATAAATTTGGAAAATGAAATATTTTCAGAAATTACTATTTCCACATGCAATGAACAAGGGCCACAGAGTTGTAGCATTGGCCGCGGTGGTAGTGCGCCCGACTCACGATCGGAAGGCCGTGGGTTCGATTCCCGCCTTGACCAGATATTCTCAGGAGAATTTATCTGGTTGAAGCTGGGATGATTCTGCAACCGTGTTAGGAATTACACGTTAAAAGGTAAGACCTCCAAAAATCATGTCAACTCTCTCACAATCACATGTTGAAAACAAATGAATAGTAGACATTATAACGTGTATTATAATAATTAACAACAGGACTAATAACAGAATAACACAATAAATAACACTGGGAATCATTTTAATGACTGTCGACATTATTAACACCGTTTCCTAGGTGGGTTGACAGTCCGTTTGTTAACTAATCGTATCAGACAGTTGAATTTCTCATTCAACATTTTTTATTTGGC
Organism: Leptinotarsa decemlineata; assembly: GCF_000500325.1. Classification (NCBI taxonomy): domain Eukaryota; kingdom Metazoa; phylum Arthropoda; class Insecta; order Coleoptera; family Chrysomelidae; genus Leptinotarsa; species Leptinotarsa decemlineata. The sequence goes on along the minus strand of NW_019292602.1, from coordinate 5,371 downwards.
TACTTTCAAGAAAATTTTTGGGAAAGATTTCTATTTAAATCTTTTTGAATTTTTTTTTGAACTGATTTCGTCAGGCATTGGAAATATAAGGCAACTGCCTTCAAATTTTTTTCAATCCATTTCATTACCCGTTCATTTATATCATTCATCAAATTTCCCAACACTGCCATTCAAACTCTGCTTTTTCGTATGTATCTCCACTTAGCACTTGCTACAAATTTTTATTCATTTCCCTCTCCAGATCTCAACTAATATCATTCAGTGGTCAGACTATCACTGGCTCATCTGGATCGAATATTTTTTATTTTTCTTGTTGCGAGAGATATTTCAGCAATTCGTCTTGTCGTTTTTGTAACATCTCTTGATCTTTTCCTTTTTTTCTTTTCTTTCAATTCATTCTCTTTTTTTATTATAAAGGGTGTGACTAAATGAGTGTAAAACATTCAAGGAGGTGGTTCCTCATCGAAAAAAATATAGGATCTTTCATATAAAGAAATTCCATTGGAGCATCCCTTGTTAAGATACAGCCCCTTAAAGGGGGTACATACAGAACGATTCA